>JAYXIM010041008.1:0-16646 GCA_037575425.1 Anastrepha fraterculus
AATCACGCAACCGACTCTAGGTTAGCCGTTTCTTTTATCACGAGGATCTTGATATATATCCGTCTTCGGAATTTGTTGTGCTACATGACAAGGATTTTCCTGCCTGATATTTATACACATTGAGTGTAGTTGTTGAATCAACGAGTTTCTTCCATTTTAGCTTGGGGTTCAATATAAGCTCTAGATATTTAGCCTCGTTAACTATATCAACTACAACACTGCCCAGCATAATTTCTCCCATTCCCAATAAGAGTATTTTCCTGATGAAAGAGATAATGACCAATTTGGACAGTTTACCGACAGTTTCGTGGCTTCATAAAACGGTAGGTAGAACTCCGGGCTACGAGCAACCTTTCTAGTTCTTAATTAATTCTATCCACTATGGGAGGTTCAGCTATCATAGCCCGTAGTAAGTATGTTGACCATTCACTTTTTCTGAATTGAGCAACCAAATTATTGCTTCATTTGGGGAGAATATTATGAGGCTCATTATAGGCTCTATTAGAAAACAACATCAGGTACACACAATTGTGCTCACGTAATTGAGTCATTATACGGTTTTCGTCATATTTATGATGCCAATTTCTTCTCGTAAATTATTTATTAAAATATAGTTCGCTGTATAATAAAAATCTCATAATTCAAAGTATCAAACTTTGTACGACATTCCCAAAAATTTAAGAAAGTTAAAAAAATTGTCGTTAAAATTTTCAATTTTTTAACCAGAATATTCTTGAAAACTTCTGGGCTTGCACGTTTATAGCGAATTCAATTCTCGTTTGATGAATCGTGACTTTGAGGTCGTTCAAAATCGAGTTGATTTTTGTTGAGAATTTCCTTCCAAATAAAGCACATGTTCGGAAGTGAAAGAAAAGATTATACATTTGCGTTATGCAAAAAGCTGTTCTACAAAGCATTTTGTTGGTACAGGAAACGCCATAATATTTTATCAATAATAAATTTGAGTTAAATCTGAGTTTTTCGGAAAA
The DNA here is from genome assembly GCA_037575425.1 of Anastrepha fraterculus. Classification (NCBI taxonomy): domain Eukaryota; kingdom Metazoa; phylum Arthropoda; class Insecta; order Diptera; family Tephritidae; genus Anastrepha; species Anastrepha fraterculus. The sequence goes on from JAYXIM010041008.1 coordinate 990, forward strand.
TTTTGTCAAAAAACTATAATTATTTCTAATAAAAATGTGTGATTGTGGTATTTGCTTATCAGTATTAGTATTATGGCTTCTATTAGATTTTGTCAATCCATGTGAAAATATAATATATACGAGTATGTTTGTGTATTGTCAAAGTGGAATTTCTTATAAAGTTATACATTCGTTTTTTGACACGAATGGCTGGATGAAGAGAGAGAAAGTTGGACGGGCCATTGCTTCCCGCGCACTCACAACATCCACTACCGTCACTACCTATCAAAATTAAAATACCCAACTTCTACAGCTCTTTATTTTGCTTCATGTTTCAAACAGTTTTCCTTACTTATAAATTATTACATACATACATATTCATATACTTATATCAGATGGGAGTGGGAATGTGCGTATGCAGTGTAGAAAACATTTTGCATTTGGCCTTCTGCCTTTGAATTTCCACTGCTGCCACTTATTTCGCTCCGCCAACGGTCCAAGTTGGCGCTTCCCTCTCGCCTGCTTGTTTAGTTTATAAACAAATTTTGATTTTGTTGACTTTGACGCTCATAGTTTCCGCTCGGGTGTTTGTTGTATTACTGGAGTGCATTAAATCAATCAGAAAACTATCCAAACAATATGGCGGCTCTTAAACGAATCAAATGAAACAAAATATTAGTAGCATCTGATTTGATACAACAACAAAGTGTGGAGGATGTTGCTTCCACATTTCTTGAGTGCCCCTTTATTAAAGACGTGCATGTTTGTCGGTGTGTGGTATGTGTGTGGAAAGTTGAATTGGTGTGAAATAACTAGTACGGCTGACCCACAAGAGTTTGGGTCGAGATTTAATTTGCTCAGGCATTTGTTTAATTCTGCAAGCAAAAATTGTAGTTGTTTGCCAACCTAAATTTCTTAACTCCTTAAAGATTAACACCTAACAACATGAGTGTAAAATTATTTTCAGTAATATTAATACCTGCTTGTATCGGGTCTGCTTGAGAACTATCGATACCGACAACTATGGTTTGGCAGCTGAGAATGGCAAACTGTGTTGAGTTTTCTGTTCAGTAAAGAACTAGAAAAAAATATGTTCCCGAAGTTCATCATACGGTGAATGGCGAACACTATCGAGCCATACAGACTGATTTTTTCTTTGCAAAAATTAATCAGCTTAACATCGACGACATTCGGCGCAACTTGCCATACAGCGCGCTTAACAATCGATTGCACATTGAGGCCACCATTGACGCCATAGGCCAGATTTATTGAAAACAGTAGTCAAAAATTGGACTGATCGAAGGATCCATTAAACTCATAGCCTCGGCGGACAAATGCAGGATGTCATATTAAAAAAAATGAACTGTTCTATCAGATTATAATGTACAGTCTTCACAATTTTTACCCTTTTTATGGGGAAAATTTCAAGACTAAATTTGTTCAAGACTAATTTGCACTTATTGCTGGCGACTTCGTGACTATCTAATAGCCTGTTTGTTTTCGCTTAATCTAAACCTAATTTTGTAAAGAATTTAAAATGTCTACTGTAGATTATTAATTTTGTATTATCTTTTAAAGCTCTCAAACTCTTAAAAAACACCCAATAGTAATAACACTCGACATTTTATTGACATTTAAGTCATTAAATCTGCATTTATCCTGTGCTACAAACACTTATTTTTTATATCACTACATCCTTCTTCCTGTGTTTCCAAGTTGTGTCGATTGAGCGGTGCATCAGACTGCCTCTCTCCTACCACCTTGTTCGCAGTATGTCTTCATGCTCATCCACACTTTCTTCTTTTATTCTCTTTTAATTTTATTTTCATTTGAGCAGAGCTTACAGCTACTTTAAAGCGCTCACACTTCTAAATGGTGAAATGATTACTTTTTATGACCTCATAAAATTAGATACAAATCGTTTTGTCGACGTTTATCTTGTGCGCCATGGACCTTTTGCCATTTGCAATGAGTTGAGTATTGTTGCTGTTGATTGTGGTATTCTTTTTAACTTCTCCCATTTCTTCACATTTTTTTGCCGCTCGTGAGTGTTTTATATTTCTTTGAGCTCGCTAAGATTTCGTGGTAGTGGTAAATTAAGAAAAACCGTATGTGTATGTCTGTAGGTAAGGGAGCAATCAGTGTGAAAAGAGCAATGAATTCATGTACAGTGAAACCTCGATACAACGAAAAATGCAAACATTTGGAAGAATTATAACTTTGTAACTTTTTTATTAGTTTTTATATTTTTTATAAATTTTCTTATTGACGAATACATCATTAAAAGTTTTCAATTGGTCCACAAATATTATAAGTATATTGTTTTATTGTTTGTCATTTTGAATAAAATAACCAATAAGTTTATCTACTTTTGTCAAATATATAATGTGGTGTAGAAACCTTCGGCTCCAAAAATATTTGGAGCTTTTTGAATTCAGGTTGGTCGTGTGGACAAATCGACTTGCGTTTCACTCAATAACTCGTTTTGGCAACAATTCAAGCAAGTCTGATTTGGCTTTTGCTAGCGGAACTTAAGTTATCGATATATTTCAAAGGTAGTCATTGTCAGAACTCTTTAGCTATATCTATGAAACTCTATCGTATGGAAAATTTCGCAGTAATGAGATTTTTTATTGGACTCAGCAAAAATTGTGTTATATTGAGCTTTCATTTCATTAAGGTTCGTTATAACGCGGTTTCACTGTAAGTTAATAGCTAAAAAAGTTGTGCCTAAAATAACTACATTCATTTCATACATTAGTAAGATGTAGCTTGGATATTCAGAATAATGAAGTTGGAATTGTTGAAGTTGTTCTTGAATTTTGAGGAACTTATTTCATAATTTTTGAGGAACTTATTTCATAATTTTTATATTATATATATATATTATAACTTTCAATTACAAACTTATTATATACCTGTGTAACACAATTTTTCAACCGATTTAAAAACTTTATGCCCAGAATTGTTCTCAAAATTCTAACAAAATCGTTTAAAATTTTGATGAAAAGTTACTGAATTTTTTTTTTTAATTTTAAACATAGAAACTTGGAATTATTTGGTATTTTGTAACAAAAAAAATTAAGTAAACAGTAAAAATTTGCAATTTTAATAAAGGGTGATTTTTTAGCTACAATCTTTTTAAACAGTTGGTTGTTTCTTGTTTTGTTTATCTGTCAAACATCTTCAGTTTGGTCTATAAATTGACCATGAATCGTCTTACAAACGAACAAACCTTGCAAATCAATGAATTTTATTATAAAAATGCGTGTTCTGTTAAGAAAGTTTAAAGTGGAAAAATTGTGTTCAGCGACGAAGCTCGTAAATAAGCAGAATTGTCGATTTTGTAGTGAAGATCAGCCAGAAGAATTGCAAGAGCTACCAATGTATCCACAGAAAGGTCACAGTTTGGTGCGGTTTATGGGCTGGAGGTATCATTGGACCGTACTTCTTCAAAGATGCTGCGAATCGTAACGTAACTGTGAATGGTGAGCGCTACCGTTAAATGATATCCAACTTTTTTTTGCCTAAAATGCAAGAGCTTGACTTGCATGACATGTGGTTTCACGGTGCCACATGCCACACAGCACGCGTATCAATGTACTTGTTGAGAGGCGAGTTCGGTGAACATTTTATTTCACGTTCGGGACCTGTCAATTGGCCACCCAGATCGTGCGATATAACGTCTTTAGATTATTTTTTGTGGGTCTATGTTAAAGCTCATGTCTATTCACACAAGCCTGCTTCAATTAACGCATTGGAAGACAACATTAAAGCATTTATATGTGAGATACCGACCGAAGCATTGGAAAGAGTATGCCAAAATTGGACTAAGCGGATGGACCATTTGAAGCGCAGTCGCGGTCAACATTTGCATGAAATAATCTTCAAACATTAAATTATATGGTCTGTACTATCGATTTAAATGAAAATTTCATGCATTTTTGTGAATTTGACGTGTGTTTTTTTGAAAAGCTTTCCTATAGCTCTTAAAAAATCACCCTTTACAATAGGTGAACTCTAATGGTTGGTCATTGCATAAAATTTCTCATTTCCTTTGAGTTAGCAGTGGCGAACTCCGTCACATTACCTGTCTCATTCCATGCAACATTTCATTTTCTACTCTTTTAAAGTCGACTGTGCTCACTCAGCAAAAACCCTAAATGAAAAAAAAAACAAATTAACTGATCTTAAATGAGTTTCTTGGAGCCGTTTTAGGGTTGTAAGCAATTTACTTAAATCAGTGTTTCCAAACACATTCGTACATGGGAATATTTTGTCTTCTCCATTTTGTGCAATCGTTAATAAATACGTGATTATTTACATATTTTTGTTGTTAACAACAAATATTCCAGTGCTAAGTGGTTGGCAAATCGAAAGCAGCAATTAATTTCTCCATCATATTTTGTCACAAACAATAAACTTTCATTTGTATCTCTGCATTTAACCGAGGCACATCCACATATACATATATGCACATATGTAGAATACATTCAAACACACTTATACTACCTCATATCCTAAATATCCTTTGGATTGACAACGTATTCATTGCCAATGTATGTGAAAATTTGTGGGTGGAGTAAATGCAGTGGCATGATCTACAATAGCGCAAAGCCACAAGGCTGGTTTACAGCGTCATATTGTCGCTCCAATGCAGTCGAACGCGAGCGAAACGGACGGGCGAGAGGCGAGTGGCGTTAACAGAGCCGACCGCATTTCCATTCACTCAACGCATTTCATTTGCATTTGTAATGCTCATAGTTTGTTGCAGGGATAATATGGCTAATATCAGAAGGTTCGTACATGCATTTGTATTATGTGCTCACTCGTATGCGCCGCCTGTGGCATGTGGCACGTATTTGCATTTATGGAATTTTGCGGTGGCGACAAAGAGTGGCACGGAAATTAGCCACTTACAAATGTTGAGAACTCTTTTGTTAGCCACAATTATCTGCTACTCATTTGTATCCATTTGTGTACTGTGATAAATGAATATGCATACATACTTATATGTAAGTATACCACATACTTATAGCCTTTTCCCTCGTGTGTCATTAGTAAATTTCCTCGATATTCCTCGATTCTGTACAACTAAAGGCAACATAAATTTTAAGTAAACCGGATTTTTAAATATTTAGTTGAAAAAAAGAAAAAATCTATTGGCAGTCTGCCCCTATTGCACATTGCCAATATTTGATTTTTTTTCTATTTTTTTACACTTTGAGAAATTTAATCAAAATGTCAACTAGCTCACTGCATCTTCTTCAGTGTTATTTACGAGCAATAAACTTCAGTCGTCGCCTTCTTCATTCATTTACTAGAAGTTAAGGGATTCCATGCCACATACATACCACATATAAATTTTAAATGTAAGAATAGCAGTAATAACCAGAGCATTTACATGCACATAAGTAAAGGACACATACATACATACAAATGTAAGTATGAACGCGTATGCGCATATTTTGAATGTGAATTTGCTTGGGGATTGAAGAACATCAGTTCGTGTTTACAGATTCCTTCTTATGCAACAACTTAACTCGAAAAAATTGCAATGATATTGTTTGAGAAGCGCTCTAGCACATAATAAAATTTATATGAATTTGTTTTAATGAAAATTATTTCACTAGCACCAAAGCAAAAGGCAATAGTTAAATTTATACGCATTTAATAAACTCGCGCGTACATACATCCGATAAAAAATATGCAAACAAATTTAAAAGGTAAGTAAATGTACTTATTTTGTGGTTAAAAGGAGTTCATATATTTTTTAATCGCATATAATTTAAGAAGAAGTAAGGGGTATTCAATTTAGAGGTGTCGTATTTTAATTTGAAATAAAACAACGAAAATTGAAATTGATCATGTAATCGTTATTATTTTTGTGTAGAACCATTCATGACATTTAGTTTTAAAGATAATCTCTTTCAAATGTTGGCTGTAACTACGCCGTAATTCGGCCATCCGTAAACACCAACTCGTTTATCCACAAAGTATTTAGACTTTACATGCACCCACAAATAAAAGGCCAAAGGTGTGATGGCCAATCCACTGGTCCGAGAGGAAAATTGCTTTCCGAAAATCCATTGTTTCCCGATCTACGAGACAAGTAGCGCCGACTTGTTGCAACCAAATGTTGCGGAGATCACGGGCTTCAATTTCCGGCATCAAAAAGTCTTTTATCATGGCGCGAAGACGTTCGCCTTCACTATTACATTAGCTGTTCTTGATTGGTTTCGGGTTGCTCTTCAGCCCAATTACGGCGATTTTGGTTATTAACGTAGCGATTAAATGGGTCTCATCGCTTAACACTATAAGTTGGCCTGAGCGCGCGATGAACACTCTTCACAGGCCGTCGAATAGTACGATTTGTAAACGTTGTTGAGGCGTAAGTCTTTCTATGATGAAATGCCAATGAATAATGAAAAACTTTATGTATTCAGTTGGACAGTAGTCTCACGTCTTTGTTTTTACTTAATTTCAAATGTTGCGTATAGTTTGACGTCTCGAGAAACATTAAACAGAATACTGTGTAAAAAATTGTATTCTTATTAGTGTTAGTTTTCGCTTAAGGGGTTACATCTAGTTAGAATTTTCAAAAAATCGATTTTTTTTTATTTCATTTTTGTAATGTACATATATTTAAGTAAACACTATGAAAATTTCAAGTCATTCCGAAGATTATTTTTGAAGTTATACGCATAAATGTAACGACGCGTCAGAGCACTTTAAATTAGCAGGCCGGCGTTTAACCTTGTTTTTCTCAAAACTTTGTTTTGAAAGTCGGTGACCACGATTTCTCGGAAACGGCTAAACCGGTTAGTCTGAAATTTTTACACCGGCTTCTGAACTATATTTTATAGTACTTAATCGAAGCTTTTTTAAAACCGATAAACATTTTTTTATTTATACACAATTTAAGGCCAAAAATATTCCAAAAAATAGATTTTTTTTTTTTGAGAATCCGCCATTTTGTCAATAAATTTTTTTTTGCTTATTCCTTCGATTAATTACAAGAATATACAATACTTTAATCAAATCCGTTTGGTTTTTTCATTTAAGATAATCCACTTCGGGGATATAGTGGTCACCGTAAAACGTCTTTTTTTGGAGGGGTTCCTGGAAATCTGCTGTAGCAGCTAAAAAAACTGTTATTCTTGCAAATAAAATTTTTTTAAATATTATTCAAAGTTACCATAATATGTGTACAAAGGCTTAAAACAATTAATTCAGAAGTTTTCTCAGGAAAATTTTTTTAAAAACCTCATTTTTCAGGGCTTCTAACTAGATGTAACCCCTTAATAACAATTCTAAATTCATTAGTTTTAAATTGAAACATCGAATGAAACGATATATTCCCCTCTAAATTGCAATACTTTAAAAACAGAATTTCAGCTTTCCACTTCCAAAGACATTCATAGACCACCAAGGATATAGTACCTCGCCTTCATGAATTTGATGTTTTGTTGGAATGTCTTAAAAGCGTGGCAGCAACAGCTTTCGATGCTGCTGGTCCTTGGCAACAACCCTATAATGACACAAGTGTGGGCTGGTGTTCGCAGCTATTTCTGTTGCCTTCACGATTTTCACAAACTGGCTGCTGTGGGTAGTGAGCACTGAGCATCCCTTGAAAAGGCATAAGAAAAAAATAACCTCTCCACCCATAAACGGCAATATACCAAACATACTCGTAAGTGCCAGTATGTAAGTAAATACTGCAACCGGATGAGACAGAAATGGGGAGGGTAAGCAGTAAAGGGCAGTTACAATGAGCAAATGTATGCATAATGGCAGAAAAGAGAAAGAGTGCGGGTGATATAGCTGGGAGGCAGCTGAATTGATTTCGCGGCCCGTTGATGGCGTTGACACAAAAGCTCTCATAGCGAATGTTGTTATTATTATTATTTTTGCGCGCCGTTATTGTTGATGTATCTGTCGTCGCCACCGTTGCTGGAGCACATTTTTGTTGGTGCTTTTGTTTCCTGTTTGTGGTTTTGCATTCCGTTGACCACCCATGGCGTAGCGTTGCACAAGAGCAGATGAGTTTGTGGCATGTGGATATTTCGTACACACATACATACAAACTATATGATGGAAATAATTGTGGAAGTGTGAGCAACAATATGTGAGTTGCATCCTGTGCAGGGATTTACGTTTTTTTTTACTATATAAACAAGAAATATTTCTATATTATAACACATACACATGTATACCTACACATACATAATAGATAACATACATCTACGCCTACATGCTTAATGCATGTTAAAGCTTTTGCAACTTAAAATTTGAACGCCTTGACATCATCACAAGAAAGGGTTCACTCATATTAAAGTAAAAACTGAAGTGAAAATTGAAAAAGAAAAACCGGAGTTTGTTTGTTTTCCATTAGGAACAATGACAATGCCCGAAGGTGAAACACGTCTACGCTGATTCAGATTGGCGGTTCTGCCTGGCTGCGTGACAACGCCGGCTTCTCGCTAGATGTGGGCGAAATGGTAGCTACGGTGGGGAGCTGGTAGTTGTGGTAGTCGCCCTCCAGCTGAGTCTGTTTCCTTTTTAACCAGTCACGTTAGCGAACCGATTCATTCAGCGTTGCTCACTAGACCCAACTCAAAGGCGGCGTTCAACTTCAACCAAAAAACAAAAAACAATATTTTCGCCAACCGCCATTCATTGCAACGCCACCAACTGGGCTCATTCATTGTTCATCGCTGCTAAAATTCAAAGTTAACGTAAAAGGTTTTTTGTAGTGGTTTTGCTCAATTTTTTATTTCTGGCGTCTCTTTCAACTATGACTATTTTTGTGCTTCCTCTTGGTAAAAGTGCACATCCTATGATTACAGATCGCATTGTTGTTGTCATGTCTGTCGCGTTTTTGGTTAAAGTGAAAGAGGACGTCCCGCGCCAAAAATTTTAAATGAGCGTCTTTCATGGTTCACCGCCCAAACAGAAAAAAAACGAAAGAAATAATTTTAATAAAATGTGAAGAGACTGAAACAAAGAATTCAAAATAATTTTTTGTCATGCACTTTTGAGGCGTTGAGAAATCGTTTATTAAAGTGCATAAAATTTAAAGATTTTGAAGGTTAATGTGTGAGAAGGTGCTTTTCGAGGGACTGCTCATCTCCATTAGGATTTACCGAACCCATAATTAAAGTTGACCTCCAAATTAATGAGCGCATATTTCAAAAGTGTAAAGTACAAAGTTTCCCAACCTGAAAAGGGAATGAACGTTTTAATGCACTCGGACTTATGCCACACATATGGTAACTGTTATATATGATTAGCATTTTCTGCACAACATTTTTGCAAAAATTAATTTTCTGCACACAATGGGATACTTACGAAAATTATTGCATCATTATGATCGTCCTTGCCACAATTAGTTCTAACCGAAATTGGTTCGAGGCCGTAGCTGCGTCAGTAACACTGCCTCACATATTTGGTAACATCTTTGCATGTATTGTAGACAATAAAATAAGTAATGGACGTAATAGAAGTAACTGCGCATTGCATAATGTCATGCCAATGAGGTTAGCAGGAAGCCATGCAAAAGTCTTTGTGCCATTTTATCTATGATCCATCTGAAGTGTGACGAATTTGAGTTGAAAATTTAAGAGAACGGAGCGTAGCGCAGCTTAGAAACGAATGCAGGGTTCAATATTGGAAATGCTTACAAAATGTCATAGGAGTGTAAAATACGTAATTATACTATAAGTAAAACCAAAATTAAGTACTTAAATGAAATACATCAGTAAATTTTTATTTTGCAAATTTATTTTATTAAAATTGCTTTTTTCTTTTATGAATTCATTTGAATACGAATATATGTTGCATTGAGTTGTCGAAATTTTTGTTTATTGACGTGCATTTTTTCCATATAATGATAGCCCTGTCGGGCATTTTACATGAAAACAGCCCAAATAAACATATCGATCAATGTCAGGTAGGTGAAATGGTTGAAGTGCTAGTCTGGCACTTCTCAAGTAGCACTAAAGCGCCGCTTTGATACCATTATGAGACCTCCAACAGGAAAATATCTACAGCCACCCAGAGCTGTTGATATAATGGAGAAGATTGATGGGATTTAGGTTGGCTCACTGCCCCAGGTTGTCGAATAAAGTAGCACCCAGTGACCTTAATCGTCCAGCTGCCCGGACATTTGCAGAAAAAGTGCTCAACAGTCTCCTTCTCTGAAAGGTCCTCACAGCTTCTGCAATACATGCGCTTTTCCGCGTGTGTGGCAATCGTCCAGTGACTGGTAAACACAGCAATGAGCTTGGAAATTGCATGGCGAGGAGTCCAAAGGACTTTCTGAGTCCTCAGTATATTGTACTGGGGCCAAAGGGTTTTCGAAATAGCACATGCGGAGCTCCATCTTTTCTACGCTTTCCTGAGAAATATTTTGTGCAATTTCCCTTTAACAACTGTCAGAGTGATGCCAATGACCGAGTAGGAGGTCTCTGAGGCCTATTCACACCGCTTCCTGGCAAGCTCATCAGTAATATCATTTCCTTCTACGTTCCTGTGTCCTGGAACCCAGATCAGGGAAACGTTGCCTGCACACTGTCGGAAGAGAGCTTATCTTGGACATATCATGAGAAACACCAAATACCACATGTTACAATTAATACTGGAAAGAAAAATTGAAGGGAAACGATGCGATGGCGGGAAGCAGTTATCATGGTAACGAAATATAAGGCATTGGATGGGCATATGCAATGCTGCAGATTTATGGGACGCAGCTCAAAATAGAGATATTTATAAAGAAATTGAAGATAATATAAATTAATATGTTTTGAGTAATGTAGTTAAGAAACAAAAAGATATAAAATAATGTATGATCGCTATACATTCGTAAACGAATAAGCAATGCAGAAGAAGAAGCAATACTCATCACCTCAATAAAGAAGAAGAAAATTATTGAGGTGATGAGTTGATACATATAAATACTTGCCCTAATAAGTATTAATTCGTTACCCTACGATTTCTTCTCATATCCCTGTTGCAAAATTATAAGTACATGACTATTTTGTGTTTATAAAATTAAAGTTCATACTCCAACAAAAACCATGTAACGCAAAGTGTCAAACTTTGCAAAAAAATTTAAATGGTGTAAAAACTTTCAACTTTTTAATAGAAACTTTAGAATTTTTCTGAGTATGCAGTTTTTTGTGAAATCACACGTGAAGAAAACTTTCTACTGCTTTCATAATGAATCAGTAGCCATTTAATTTTACATTTATTTATTTTTACGAAACATTTTTTTGTACACTTTTTTAAAAGCTATAATTTGAATTAAATTTTGTGTAGCATTTAGTTCAAATTTAAAAATCTGTGTAGTTCTGGTGCTTTTTTATTGATTTACAAAGCATCACGGGGTTCAATTTATAAGCTATTCTACTAACACCCTAAATATTTGATTTCAGAAAACACATTTATCTTTCTAAGGTTGTGAAAAATTGTCTTCTCCACCCCAGATAAGTCAAAAAAAATTTCTTTCATATATCTGATTAAGAAGAATCTAATGCCCTTTTCAAATTCTTGAGATCGGCAAAACCAAACAGGCTACAGAAAAAAGAGTGACACTTTGAAATTTTTTTTATTTTATTTATAGTGTTTTCAAGTTTACGGAGTATAAAGCACTAAATCACATACATAGAATATAAAAAGTAGTTCAAGTGCTCTTTTAAAAATGAAGTTTCTCGGCATATAATGCGACACCTATTTCGTGGTACAAATGAGTGATGCTTCCGAATGTTTTTAATAAATTTTGCTACCTTGAATCTGGACCTGGAAAATTTCATTCATTATTGAAAGCACCAGTAGTGCCATATCCAAAAGAGATATTTTTAAAAAGGGCTTCAGCAAATTCATACAATTCTTTCGCATTTGTTATATGTTCCTTCATGGTTCTTTGCATGTTGTTTATCTGCTATCTACTCCATCATACAGACCTTTTCTTTACTTGAACATTTATAAAAACAGAAAAAAAAACATTGTACACACTGCACTGGGCGGCCGCCGTAGTCGAATGGCTTGGTGCGTGACTACCATTCGGAATTCATAGAGAGAACGTTGGTTCGAATTTCAGTGAAAGACCAAAATGAAGAAAAAGTGTTTTCTAATAGCGGTCGCCCCTTGGCAGACAATGGCAAACCTCCGAGTGTATTTCTGCCATGAAAAAGCTCCTCATAAAAAATATCTTCCGTTCGGAGTCGGCTTGAAACTGTAGGCCCCTCCATTTGTGGAACAACATCAAGACGCACACCACAAATAGGAGGAGGAGCTCGACCAAACACCCAAAAAGGGTATGCACGCCAATCATATATATATATATATATATATATATATATATATAGATAGGAACCACATAAACAATGTTTTTTAAACTTGAAAAATATATATGTATATTAGGCCGGGTCAATTTGTGGGGAGGCAAAAAAATCGCCCATTGCTCTGTAAAAATCATATTCTAGGGATCAAAATAAAAAACTTTGCCGAAGGAACCATGCCTTTAAAACGAATTTGGGTCGAACTTTTTAGTTTCTTTTCTCATGTAAAAAATGGTGATATTTTGAAATGATTGTATGGGGAACCCCCCAGGGGAGTTCCAGGGGGTGTGCCACTGGCATGGGTGGATCGGCCGTCCAAAGTTAGTGGGGGTCGGTCATACATTTGGACTCGATTGGAGCACTCTAAATGGGTCAAAGTGGGATTTTTCGTTCGACCCAAATTGGGGGACATCAGAATTCGTTTTAGAGGTATGGTTCCTCAGAATTCGTTTTAGAGGTATGGTTCCTTCGGCAAAGTTTCTTATTTTGATCCCTAGACTACGATTTTCACAGAGCAATGAGCGATTTTTAAATCGACCCGCCCTAATGTATATGTATAAACATCGCACTGTTTCAATAATCGCTCTACATTTTTTTCCAACGTGGTTTTGCTTGTAAATGAAATGACATTTCAGTGGTGATCTCATCCAATTATAAGGCAGTAGCTTTAAACTATACAGGACAATCATAGGTTGAATTTAAATAAATAAAGCAACATAAATATGCCGTGTGTGTCTGGACAAGAGATTGAGGTCCTCAACTCAACTTACTATCATACAAGCAGATACAGTTGTTTGCTCTCTTCTGATAAGCCCCTCTCTAATAATGCTATTTGGATACGATGACTTTAGAGATTTCTGATTGTAAATTCCTATAACCTTAGTTTCCTCGTACTAAATCATAAAAAATAAAAAAATCCTGCCGATGGAGTCGTGCGCAGTTGCATAAAACAAATTTTCTGTAATCCAAATATATTAAAAAATAAAAACGTTAAATATTTTTACTACAATATTCTTAAGCCACACAAATATGCTACATAGTGTAGTCAGAGCTGCCTTCTTTCTAAATTTTTGCTCACAGCTGTTTAAACTGTTACACCCTAATCCATTATTATCTGTTCTTACATATTAACTTGTGACTTTTTGCAGCTGCAGTGGAATTACAATAACAAACTGAAATTACTTTTCCTTTCAGCAAACCCTAACAGGTAGTCTCAGTTCCTAATTTTGCGAAATCTCTTTACTACTTGAGTGTGGCTTTTGTTGTTCAGTTAATCAGCGCCAAGTAAATAAGAGTAACGGCACGAAGTTGGCATAAAACAAGTAGAATATGCAGAATTTATGCAACATATTCGTAAGAGTGCATTTTCCACCTTGAAACGCACTGCAAGTGGTTGTGCCGCGGAGGTATCTACAATAGCTTCCTGCCAGCTACCTAGTGGCTAGCAACAGGTTCCCTACTGCTTGGTGAAAGTGAAAGGTTTGCCAACAGTTTTTGTGTTTTGTTTTCGGTTCTACTTTTGTGGTGTAGATTTGTTAGTTATTGTTTATTTTTAACATTGACAAATTTCTTCAGGCACGCACGACGGAGACATTTGCAAAAGTTGTTTCATGGAACAATTCAAATGTTTACAGATATGGAGGGAGGCTAATTTTAATTCATCGCTAAAAGTGATGAATTGACTGTGAAACTGTTGTGAATTATTTGTTTGGTAACATTTCAACTGATTTATTTAACACCTCTTTGCTTATTGTTGCAAATAGAGTGTCTTTCAAAGCAGCTGTTAAAAACAACAAGTTGCAAGCAGATTGAAACTGGGAAATCTGAATGCGATAAATCCCAGTTGTTTTGCTTTTATAGTTTTTAGCGTTAACTCTGTTTAAGCAACGTTGAAAATTAGAGTAGTGCCATCATTGCAACGAATATGAATACAACCTGCCTCATTACGTGCATGGGATACATAGGTAGGTACATATAGGTAGTAGTTTCGTGGAATTCACTTAGATAGAAAACTCACATCACGGAATCATATTGAAAAGAAAGTGACTAAGATCAAGCTTAAAATGAAAATTGGATGCTTAATTCGAAATCAGTATTACCTCTAAAGTACAAAATGCTACTATATAAAACCATGCTAAAACCAATATGGACATATGGGGCACTGGTATGCTTTCAAATATCGAAAAACTCTAGTAAAATCTAAAGCCTTGCGAATAATTACGGGAGCTTGATGGTATATAAAGAACGCTAGCATTCTCAGAGTCATTTGCATGCCTAGTTTAGCTGATGAAGTTACAGGATTGAGCAAAAAATACCTACAAAATGAAGGCCACACACGATTGAAAAAAAATACATCTTCAAATCTGCACTATTTTAATTATTTCATCGCACACGAGCATACGTCCACGAAGGCAACGAAATCTCGACCATTCCAGTTTCCAATACGGCCTCATCGTGATGAGAGATGCACGCAGTTTCAGAGAAGACTGAACACTGGGCCTTTCCGGCTCCCTCCATCCAATTCCATCACATCAGACAAAAAAACAAAATCGCACATACTCGTCGTGGGGGACAACGGAAACAGCTACGAAGAATCGGAGACTAGAAACCCGCCGTTTCTGGCTACCTCCATTCATTCACTTTCATCACATTAACAACCGATTTAATCATATACACTGGCAAGGGAACATAATACTCTAGCACATAAGATTTGCAAACTTATTGTTAGTTTCTTGTACAAGAAAGACTCAATAAAGAAAATGGAAAAGAGGTAGTAGAAATACGGCCCATTTGCATTTTCACTCCCTTAAAAAATTACGAAATGCCTCTACAACTAATTAAAACGACAATGTCGAAGAAGAAGAGAGAAGCGAATGTTACTTCATTGGAACTTATTCACCCGCATAGTTTATAAAATTAGTAAGAAGTAACCTTTGATGCAAAACCGCATTCAACATTGCAAACTGGGTGAACATCTTGATCGCACTGGACAATATAGGAGTACCCTCTTACTTGTGAGCACTTATGGAACGGTCGGTTTCTATCTGACTCAGTTTCTAACCAGGCTCGAATGCTTTAAAGCATATCTCGTCTGGTTTAAACGAGAACCGGATCCCATTAGCGATTGCTATAGAGGAGATATAGTAAAATATGTCCAGCACGTATACTTTGAATGCCGGAAATCCAATAGCTCTAGATAGAAGCTTCGCAATAACTGGGCGAAAAGAACATTCCTGAGTCATTCGTGTAATTTAAGCTATGAGAAATGGATGGCGGTATGTGATATGAGAGCAGAGGCGATGAAAAGGGTAAGGACCCTAGAAATGCTACGGCGTAG
>JAYXIM010041011.1:0-67388 GCA_037575425.1 Anastrepha fraterculus
CCATTTAGAGGACATTTCACATGATTTTACTCGTCGTAATGCAACCAAGGTTGTCTTAGCCGAAGTTCGGTGTAACGTAGGTTGCACTGCACGCTTCCCGTTGCTCTGAAGTTCCTTGTGTGTCACAGGTTTGCAATTTTAATGTTGACACAAATCAGATATGGTGCGACGGAAGAATGCAACAAACTGAATTCGGCATGTGGCATTGCGGCATGTCGTATGCCGTGACGTCGAAGGGTGTTCAATATAAACACAAGTTGATATGCAAAATGCCACAACGAGGCCTCTTCTTGCCAACAAAAATAAGTCCTACAGCAGAATGATGAAAATGGTGTTAAAAATCTTACCTTGAGCATAAATAAAGCAGAGTGAGGAAATGGTTGGACGTGTTAAGCAATTGAATTACCTGGAAAAGACAGAAATAAAGTTTTTATAATTAAGCTTATTTAAAAATCAGTGTAGGCATAAATTGAAAAAAATATTGCAAACTTTTATATTTCTAGTAATATTTGTTTCGTTTTAAGCAAAACTATTATTTGCGCTCTTCATGCCTGAAGTATATGCTCATCAACTGTATTCCTTTTATCGGAAAGTAATGCTCGTATATTCGTTTCGACATTCATTCTCTTTTCCTACGTTTCAGTTATTCTATTCTTCTTCTTCATTATCAGCGGCATTCACCTGAAATACAAAGAGCGTCCCAATAGGAAATGTAAGGATATGTGGCTGTGGCTTTTATATATCTAACAAGACTTGTTATTTTTATATTGGCTACTTCAGCCAAGTTGTTCAGGGAGCTTTTTCCTAGAATATTGAACCTTCTTCTATCCAGAGCCATGCACCAGCATAGAAAGTGTTCTATAGTCTCTTGTTCTTCAATGTCGTTACAGCTTCTGCAATAGTCGTTATACTGCGCTCCCAGTCTACTGGTATGCCTGCCAATCAGACAATGCCCAGTTAGAACCCCGAGAAGATTTCTCATGTTCTTCCTCTTTAGTTTCAACAGTCGGTTTGTGTGACCCCTGTTCCATTCCGGCCACGTCATCCTACTAGTTGCACAGGTCAGGGACTGAGACCATAGCCTGTTGGCAGCACTGATGGTGTGTTTCTCTATAAGCATCTTGCAAGTTGCTAAAGGTATAGGTATGTTTGCTTTGTCTGGTTGGATCGGTAATGTGGTAATGTAAGGATAACTTGAGTCTTTTTTTTGGCGTTCATGGGCTCAAAGTATAATAATTTTCTTCCCATAAACGTTATATGTAACGTCTTAACAGGATCGAGACAAATTTACTAATAGGCATATCGCTCATTTACTGCAAGAGTATTGTAAACCAAAAACAAAAACCTAAATGTTGAGAAAACAGCTTTACCTTCTGCTCAAATATGAACGAGACGTTATCAATAAAACGGTCCGCGGATGACATATAGCAAAAATAAATTTTTTGTTTTTTGGTGGGACTGTTATAAGCTTACATGGAAAATTTCAGCGTGATATGTCACATAGTTTGTTTTCTGTGCTACTGTAAACAAGTCAAGCTCGACTTAGCAGCTTATAAATTTCGCGGTACATATCTCGCTCCAAGAGCCATCTAGCACTCAACGAAAATGACAATAAAAAAATTAATATTGTTGGAATGAATGTTTTGTTATTGTAATCTGGTAGATAATTCTATGGCATTTAATTCATGAATAGGATAACTGGCATATGTTCGCCGCGGCTATGAGTTATATGTCCATTAGATCAGTCCAAGTTTTGAATACTTTTTCCAATAAATTTGGATAATGAATCTAAATGTGCCCAATCAGAAAAAATGCGTTGGTCACTTGGCTTCAATTGTTGTATGAGCTTTATTTTATAGGCACGTAAGCCAAAATCCTTACGTAAAATTTTGCATGTAGTCAAAGGACGAAGACCAACAAGTTCAGAATGACGAGGATCTGACAATCGCGAAAAGATTTTTTTTTTTCAAAGTAAATTTCCACAATTTAGATGCGTTGTTCTGGCGTTAAACGGTTTATGATGAGTTTCGAAACATAGTTTGTCATTCACAGCTGTCAAACCATAGTTATCGATATCGACAGTGCCGATGCAGCTAAAAATATACCCGATACATACTCGTACCATGACACATTTTAATAAATCGAGTACTAAAATAAAGTAAATAGTAGAAATTTTATTTAGTAAAGTAAATTTAGTAAAGTCTACTCAATGTGAGTTGAAAGAAGTTTCGTAAATAACACTCATGACAAAGGCATATACACTTTCAAAAATGAAAATCTGTGAGTGAGTATTGTTGTATTTACTAATTCTGTTAATTTTACAAATTTAACTGAGAATTAAGGGGGCTCGTCAAAGTAATTTTCGACAAAATCGCACTAACACAGGTTTTTTTATTAATGTATTCCTGAACGTAAGGCGGCTGCCGTAGCCGAATGGGTTGGTGCGTGATTACCATTCGGAATTCACAGAGGGGTCGTTGGTTCGAATCTCGGTGGAAGCAAAATTAATAAAACATTTTTCTAATAGCGGTCGCCCCTCGGCAGGCAATAGCAAACCTCCGAGTGTATTTCTGCCATGAAAAAGCTCCTCATAAAAATATCTGCCGTTCGGAGTCGGCTTGAAACTATAGGTCCCTCCATTTGTGGAACAACATCAAGACGCACACCACAAATAGGAGGAGGAGCTCGGCCAAACACCTAACAGAAGTGTACGCGCCAGTTATTAATTTTTTTTATTTTTTTTATTCCTGAACGTAATGTGTGCAGAGTTTGATGAACAAAAAATACCTGACTAAGAATTTCCAATTGGGTTTCCATGAGTTAAACTTTTTTACTTGTTTTCTTTTTATCAATGGGTAACACCTTGTACTCATGGCGCGATGCACTGAAGAAGGATGTTACAATACTATCTGAAACAACATTTATAATACCGGCTGCCAACATACCTGCAACCTCCTCGAGCAAAGTGTTTAAACTTTAAATACAGCGTTTCAATATTTTTAAGATTAGGTAAATTTTCTTTCTGAAGAATATGAAGCCTGTTGTAGGTAGGTTCCAAAAAACTTGCATGAACTGGACTATAACAAAATTCATACATATGTGTATGTGTACTTCTATACGCAATAGGAGTTTAAGCTTTCAGCTTTGTCATGAGAACACACCTCACACTCTTTGATATAACGGGTTTTAGTTTACTTGCTTACCCTTGTGAAATGAAAAATACATGTGCGTTTTAGCCAGGAAAAGGGTCAATTAACTAATTATACACAAAGGGATGTAAGTTGATTACGAAACTCGACATGGCAGTGGACATTCTGGCAGCTGGTTGGTCGTACTGGGCTGGCTAGACAGGACATTTATATCGTTTGTAACATACGGCAAAGTTGTGAGCCAAAAGATATAATGAATAATTTCTATTAATTAACGCAACTACGGGATTGTGGAGCTGGGGATGGATTTCAAGCTCAACACACACACAAACTAACACACCTTACACGAACAACTCTTCAGCATGAGGCGTGTTTTTCCGGCCGCAAAAAAAAAAAAAAATACGAAAAACAAGAAACGGAAAAATGGCAATGAGTTTAATGTGTTCGGAGGTTAATAAATCACAGTAACTGTCAGCATCAACATCACCATTCGCAATCAGAGGATGAAAAAAAGAGAAACATCAACCAAAATCATTCGACAGCAACGCTAAAAACAACAAACGGAGTGCGATGGAGTTATGTAATGGCAACAACGAATTCATAATTAACGGCAGTCATCATCATTGGCAACTGAACTGAACCGAAAAGCAGCATGAGGAATGACACACGAGCGCTCGTACGAGTATAAGGGTAAGCAACCCTTAAAACATGAAATGCATTTGGTCGCTTTCTAAATGTCACTGGTACATACATATGTATGTACCATATCGTGTGCACACATACTTTTGAATTGTGAATATGTACATATTCACCTAACGTTTGTATATGGTGAAGCATGTATGTAAGTGCAATGCTTAGCCACGCCTGTCACGACACACATCCTCTTCTACTTTGATAAGGCGTCAGCATTCTTACTAATGTTGCTTTTGTTTTTGGCATTCTTCCTATTCTATCCACTCATTTTTGCATACATACGCACTTTCTCCCATTTTCCGATCTCTCTTGCACACTTTTCTACATTTCCTTGGAAATGACAACTGCAAACTCTGCTAATTGTAAGAAAGTGTCAAATGCCTGCTTGCTTGGCTGTCTGACTGCGTTCTCGTCTCACTGCCCACTTGACAGCCACTGTACTCGAGCACACTCATTCGCCTTGATTGTGACGTTGTGAAAACTTCTTGAATTTCCAACAAGAATTCTCCAAGTACTAGGCGAGTATGTGTGTTTAGCAAAGTTGTAGGTATGTATGCATGTGCATAAATGTGCGTATGAAATTTCTTGTGTATTCATTGCTATCTCAGTTACAGGATATTAAAAGAAGTTCGTGAGGAAATTAGATCTTCATCATCACAGCTTGTTTTCTTCATGTTCATGTAGCACGAACAAGCACACAACGTATACACACACATATCATATGTAGCATTTGCTGTTGCAACTTACTATGTGCACTGCAATATGAGCATGCATACATACAGACATATATACATATGTATGTATTCCCCTGTGACGCCAGCCATGCAACATAAGCGTAATTCTCAAGAGCTCTAGGCATTTCTGGTATTTAATACATGAATATTTGTGTTAATGGAAATAATACTGTGATTTTTGAAATGGGAGCACACATTCAAACATACGCGAAAACAATGTACATATTTCTTCTATTCTAATTTAAAAGCCATAATTCATAAATTAAATGCTACAAGACGTGTTTTCATAAATTTCACACACATAATACTGTATGAAAACATCATACATGTCTGTATGTAAGGATATGCTTGCGCTGTGGTTCTTGCGTATACGGGGCCTTCTAGTCAGATTTATTTCATATAAAATAAGACGGAAATTAAACGGAAAATAAGAAATAGTTTTTCTTATATCGGGATTTGTCTGTGTTCTAACACGACCCCTATTGTATGAGGGCGCGTGTGCACCATTTTTGATTGCAACTCCCTTTCGATGAATGCGACTCCGGTGGAACGTACTTTCAGGTGATGGGTAAATAATATAAATTTTTTTATTTCATTAACTACTACTAAAACGTATAAAAAATATCAACCGCTATGTTTTCAGATTAAAAACAACAAAAATTTCAATACCTGCTAAGCTATGAGGGGCTAATTAATTAAGCGTCTTTCGTTCAATGCTAGAGTGAGTGGCATGAGACAGGGTAGGTTTTGCTCAAAATGGCTTGTCTTGAAAATCTCAAATATTTAGGACGCAATAGGTTTGGAAATATTTAATAGTTCCCCTTTTCATTGCAAGAAAGGTGAAAAAACAATAATTTGCAAAAATAGCATTTAAAGTTTTTTTGAAGCAGTGTCATATAGAAGACATTTTACTCTTTTACTTAAGGGTTGGCATTAAGAGAAGGCATTGTACGAAAACTTTGATCCGTTTTTTTCAATATTTTGGTTTTTTGGATTAGAACACTCTTGCCGTCAAGGAGCGAGATGTTCTCAAAATTTGTTTCGAACTTATCAAACTTACCAAACAAAAAAATTTCAAAAAATCGATTTTCTTAAAAAGGCGTTATTTTGCTAAAACATAGCTTATACATTTTTAAGTCCGCAATTTTGATTTTTTTCGGATTTCAACCTTCGTATTTCATGTCAAACAGGGGTAACTTCAGCCAGCCACAGTAATTATTAAAATTTTATTTTATTTTTGCAATAGTATATCATGTCCGTGTAATACGAATACAAAATTCTTGAGGAAAGAGTTAAAACTTTGGCAATAACCACTTAAGAGAGCATAAAAAAAAAACGAAAATATTATCTATTTATATATATTATCCTATCTTTAGAATTAATACTTGCGATGAAAAAACTAAAATTTGTATTACCCTTCTTCGCGGATGAATTGGCTAGGAGGAGAGCTGATCTTGAATCAGTAATTTCTGTCCGGTATGTAGACATGCCTTTACCTTCAAGTTCTGAATTACGTTGATCTACATCAAGCAACAGTAGATAAAGCACGGGCCCATTTGAGAGGTAATTAGTCTTGCCTGGAAGACATGAACAGAGAACTAGGTCCTTCACCAATCTTCACAGGCCTTTTATTAGTAGATACATAGTACGTATCGTCACCAAGTACTGCCTCCTAGGAATAGATTTGAAATAAATGCAGTTTATGCCTAATGACTTCTGGCGAAGCCGCAAGAAGCAGAAGGGGTCGGAGAGCATCAAACACTTCCTCTACTACTGTTCCGCTCTTGCCGAAAGTGACATCGCTGTCTATATACTTACTTCTCTTCTACAATCGAATTCAAGATCCTGGTGACTTCGCGAAGTAAGCACACTAAAAGCGCATTTCTCGCATACTTAAAGTGAAGTTCTTAATATTCAAGGGTAATAAAAACGAGTAGTCCCCGTTTGAATAAGAAATTTAATAGCTTGAAGCAAGGAGAATCAATCAATATCACCGTTTGTCACACCTAATGTGAAAGATAGGGAGAGTAGGTCTTCTGGTTTCTAAAAACGTAAGATTAATAAGAAGGCGACGGTAGGAAGGAATAGGATTAGATAAATGTAGAGAACTAAGAACGAACGAAGGAAAGACTTTTGAATACGCTCCATCATATGTATAGCAAACTTGTGATAAGGTCTGCAGATAAAGGCAATGTATGCAAGCTTGAGACGACCGAATGTTGTGTAAAAGAGTTTTAAGGTAAGGGAACGGAAAAGTTGGTTATCGTTGCAGGTATCCGAAGATAGGAAACTACCTTGGACCATGCCTGAGGAGGCCATGAAACGATTAGAGGATACTCCCTCAAACGAGCCCACACAGCACCTAGATACGAATGTAACTAAGACACAGTGATTTCCCAGCAAAGCTAATTTAGGCAACAACATAACGTGAGACCTTATACGGCTATACACTTACGAGTTTTAATATTTTGAAATTAAATTAGATTTATATCATATATTTTTGCTTCGAAAACCTTTCACTTACGTTCAAAATGTGCAAATTTCGATTCAATTTCCAACTAAAATGAAATGTAGTCTTCACGGCAACCTTTCCACCTTACTTATTTCGTTCACGTGCTCTTACATATGTATTAATTTGCGAACAATCATTGAAATCGACATGTAACACGCGTTCACCACAAATTTATGCGAATTGCATTGACAATGCGCTGTGATATGGCAGGCGCTGCTGTCGCAGCATTTATTGTATTTTTTTATAAGTAGTTGCACCTAAGAGCGCGGCATTACACAGTTGCTTCCCAAAATGTTTCACCATTTGATTTACTTTCAGTAATAAAAATACGACTTAGTGTGTGTGTGTGTATTACATACATATGGGTCCTGTTATTGAATATATAAATATATAAAATATTTGTAATATGTATTGAAATACTGTTGTTATTGTTGTTGGCTACAAATTGCAACAATCCAAATCTGCAGTAAACGAAAAATATTTTTTTTGAATAGAACATTGAAAACATGAAATGCAGTTGATGTTCACAAAGGAGAGCAGGACGTAACAACGAAACCAATGGAAGAGTGGTGAACCACCATCAGGTTTCAATGCAATGCAAATGACAACTGCGGCTGTTGGTTGCAACAGCAAATGTGTAAAAAAAAATCAATTGTTTCGTTGCTAATGATAACAAAGAGGGAGAAAGTTTGATGATGATTGTTGCTCTTGGGACAGGGGAACAGGCACTGTGTAACGGTGACTCAGCCATGAATTATTTCTCGCTCCTCGTCTTTCTGGTCGCTTTGTCGCATTTCGCATATCAGCAACCGTACGACCTGATCACCAACGCTGCCAATAGCTGTAACATCGGCGGATGTTGCAACTTTTCGTTTTTATTTTTTTGCGTTTCATATTTTTGATGATTTTTAGCACTTTTTGTTTGGTCTCATTCGCACACTGATCTGCCAGTGGGCTGCATTTTTTCATTCAGTTGTTTTCTTTGGCTTTTTGCTTATTGCTATGTTGAAAATATATATTTGCTGCGTAAGCCATAAATCATTGTTCGATTTTAAAGTAAAAAAGGGCAAATTGAAAAGGACATGTGTGCGGCAGGACGTGTGTGCGTTGACGGCAACAAGGCAGGACATTATGTTCGCGCCGTGTTGTCTTATGCAACTCATGTTTTTGTTTTTGTTGTTCAACCATCGTCGTTGACATGAACATTCACATTGATGTTGCTGCTATGTAGTATATTGTCGAATGTGAGTACTGTACACTTTTTGTTGAACTTTTTTATGAGTAACAGAAATTTAACCCTGCCCGTCTTCTTTTTTCATTCGTTGCGCTTTTTACATTTCCGCAACATCGATTCCATTTAATTTTTTGTTTTCAATTTTAAAATTTGCAGCTTATCTATTTTTTTATTTTCCAATACAATTTGCTATATTTTGCACTTTGACATTCGAGCGCCACCTCTATTTATTCTTTTGTTGCTTCGCATTGTAGTAAATTTACCAGTGCCTCTTTCGATGGTAAATATGCAACCAACTAACCATTTGCAACCAATCAATGTTCAAGCATAGCTTCATCTAAAGAAGACACGTTTTGGCACCAAGCCGCATGTTGCACGCCACGCGGCATAACTACTCATTCAACTTTTCTGCTCGACCTCGGAAATAGCTGTGATCAGTCGATTTTTGTTTTAATTTATTTATGAATATTTCCGTGGTAGTCTTCTCAATTCATTTCGTATTCGTTTGTTTGCTCTCTCTGAAATTCTTTGCGAAGCCATTTTTAAATTCCCCAGTAGTTCAAATCTTGATGGGCTGTTTCAATAGTTTTGCTTTTATTTGCCGTTTTCGTTATTATTGATGAGTATATTAAATCGCAATGCAAAGCTCTGCCCAATGTTGCATGCGATTACTATGAACCCTCACTGTAGGCTGAACCTTGAACTTTGATCAGCTGCAGCAGCAAGATCTGCGCCGCGAGCAAAAAGTCTTCACCAATCTGTGGTTATTTCTCTGTTTGCATTTTTATAGGCTGCATAACCTTATTGCTGGCCTTTTTCAACTTCCAGCATCACTGCGATTTTTGGGAATGAAATAATACGTAGTTAGCTGTAAGCCTATGGATTTTTTTAATCAGATTTCATGCTCCAAATTGGTATTGTGTTGCAAAAAGTTTTCCTTTGCTGCTATGTCGGTTAAGTTCTTGATACTTAATGCAATAATAAACGGAACTTGGGGATAGAATATTATTAAGTGAGCCATTACAACTAAATAAAGAAGTTAAGCAAGTATTAAATCAGGGTGCACTGCATAAAGCTATGACATTTGTGCCACTTAAAAGGCTAAAGGCCAATAGAAAAATATCAGAAAATTTAAATTTAAATGTCGTATTTATTTGTTTTTTCAAACTTCTACTTAGATTTCACCGATTGCATATTTGAAGTAACGATCGAAGTCAGCAGTTTTTTTTAGTTTGTATAAAGGATCACATTGTCTGTTATACTCGTGACATTTTTTTGTTCATCTGTTTTTTGTGCCAAAAACTCAAGTATTGAATGTATTTTGGTTTTCGCTCTTGGTCCCAAATAAATAGCCAAAAACTAAATTTACAACCCTACTGCTGCTACTTGTCTAATGTACCTTGATTATTATAGATAATTAGTTATTAATATGCAAAGATTCGAAAAACGTTGTTGGAATGGAAAAACACCAATCTTTGGACCAAGGAGTGAAAGGGTTATAAGAGATTGAAGGATTTAGTTTTAAAGCATACCTCGGACAAAGCAAATTTCATTTTCCATTCTGCCAACAACTCGCACAAATAAGGTCCTAGTGTCAAGTTCCGAATGCCTTGGTAATGCTTATGATTTTCCAAGTGGAAGCTGGAATACTTAACTTGAGAATCAAGATTCAGCCTCACTGCTTTATTTTCTGTTTACTTTATGTAGAAAAGAAAAAAACTATTTGGAAGAGGTATACGTTGCGTGGTATTCTCTTCGCCAATACAAATACTAGGTTTTAGAATCCACACCGATGTAGCCATTTTTCCAATCTGTCAGGCTAACGCAAATATGAACACTTGACCAAAACCCAAGTAATGAAAAAGATTATAAAGTTTTTTATACTTCATTATATAGCACATCACCAGTTTTGGCTATTTTTCTTTCCTTTTTATGAGGCTTAACTATTTTGATTTTATAAAAAAACCATTTACGTCTAATTTTGAAATTTCATACAAAAATTAGAAAAATTCCTATGAGCTTTTCATTTTAATCCCGCGGTTTTTAATTACAATTTCTAGACAGACCTTTTGTATTTAGTTGCATAACTTATCAAATTGTAACAGAATAAAGTACCCATTACAACTTGCTAAAAATCTCGTTGACTTTTTATAATCTTTTGGCTTGACGGTGTACGGCAACTGTTTATATAGAGAAAATGCGGGATTCCTTAGCAACTTCAAACTTGGGCTCCATTATAATAATACAATTTAGTAAGCTATACAACTTTATCCCAAACATTTTTCAATAAAACTTGGTACGTATTTCACTATTTGTTTAAAGTAAGTTGGTATGGAAAATGGGCGAAATCGGTCAATACCCGCTCCATATACGAAAATGTCCAGCAAGAAAAAAACACGACATCTCAGTGATAAATAAAATAAATTTACTTAAATTTTTTAGATATGATGAAAAAAAAAAATAAGGTGTTAGTAAAATTTTGAGCATTGACATTTTTTTGTGGCGCCACTTCAACTTCTAAATTAATGCGTGTAACTCGATAGAGGCTTTATAAAACTAGCAAAAACTTGGTAAACGTATTGCTCCACGCGTCAGTTAGATCTGACATAAGATCAGACCAAAATCAAGTCCACTTTTTACACGTTAAGACTAAATTTTCATCCACGCCCCTGATATTACCAGCTACAACTCCATTGTCAAAAATTAACAGCCAGCCCAATGAAATTTTACTAAAATATGCGTGGGTATATAAAGTTGGATCCATACCGAATTAAGTACTTTTTTACTTGTTTTATGTTCCAAAAAGTATTTGGCTTCAGTAGAAATTACATATTGCATCCGTTTTATGCCTTTGAAACAAACATTGGCATCATTTGAACTCACAGACGCAATGATAATGCGCGTTAAACCCAGGTTTATTTAACCTGGGACAACGCATTTAGAACTGGGCATATTTTCTTAACTCTCATATAGAATTTAGTACTATGTTTCAGTAAGAACCAGCTTTGACAAAGAGCTACTACACTCTAATGCCACCTTACAAATGTATGTTTATAAAATTCCATTAAAATATTTTTGTTTGCCTATGTAGTTCGAAAATTAAAACCGGCAGAAGAGCAAAAAGTGAATGAATTTCATTAACATATTATATTAACAACACAACCATATAACAAAGTTTTGCCGATTTTTACTTTTGATTTAATTTCTGTATCCATTTTTTTTATTTGATATAGTTCATACACACATACTTTGTGAATCATTTTGAAAACAATAAAAAAAATTTCATAAAAACGTGAAACTCTTTAATCTAAATTTTTAGAAATATTTCAAGTCCGCTGTTTTATGCCCATTGAATTTTGGTATCATAAATTGCCAATTTGAAGCGGCACCGATTTCTGGTAATTTTTTTTGGTTTAAAAAAACAATTTCAGCTAACTCAAATGGCTTAGAGTGTTTTAACAATCTTTCATCGTTTATTATATCGAAGTCACTTTTATCTTGAAAATCAAAAATTTTTTGTAAATTCGTAAATTTGTTTTGATTTTTACTTGCTTAAAACCACCACACTTTCGTACCAATCTGTGGAGGGTTTATATTTAAACAAAGTTCAAATACGAGATACTAATTCGACTGTGATTAAAATAAGCTATGGTATGCTTTCTCTTAACCCTCTGTTTAATAAATGCAGAACCTGCTTATTTCCGGTTCTGGTTATGCGTCACAGTGTTTTCCCGAATCCTTCAGGAAAGACTTAAAAAGTATATGGACATAGCTATGCTCGTTCACTTAATTTCATACACCACCTTGATCAAAAAGTTCCCGGAACAACGACCTGGAGACGCTCTCAGTCAACTGACTTGAGTTGTGTTCTTTTTGTGTTTTGTTTTTTGTAGGTTGCCACATTTATAATTCACATTCCTACCGAAATTGTATCGCCATTGCTTGACATTTGTAAAAGTGACGCCGTCTTGAGCAAAGCTACCTCTACACACGTTTAGCTTTTTCACCGTTTTAGAAATGGATTTGAATTTGCAACAACGAGTTTATCTTAAGGTTTGTGTTAAAAGTGCATTCAATGGTGCGAAAGTGTAGTGCCTGGCCGTCGACATCAAAAACTGATGAAAACATTAATAATGTGAAAGAAAAATGTATCAATAACCACAAATTAACCATCAGAGAGATGGCGGAGTACTTCAACATTGCTGATGGATCCATTTAAGACATTGTAATTAATGATTTGGACTTTTTTTGATGAGTGAGGTCCCGAAGACCCTGAATTTCATGCAAAAACGGGGCAACGTCATATCGCCAAAAACATTATTTCCAGGGCTGAATTCAACCCAACATTCTTCAAACGCATCATTACTAAGGACGAGACTAAGTCATGCAATTCAGACATCAGGCGAGTGAGCGGAGAGCTCCGAATGAACCAAGACCGAAGAAACCACATCGTTTTCAGTAAAAAAAGAATGTGTTGCTCACCGTTTTTATTGATTATAACGGTATTGTACATCACGATTTTTTGTAAAAAGGTCAAACAGTTAATAAGGACTCTTATTTGTATATTAGGCGATGTTTACATTAAGCAATTTGCCAAAAATTAAAAAAAAATTGTAAAAAAACTACTCGTGGAATTTGCACCATGACAACATTCCGTTGCAAAGTGCCATCACTATCTGTGAATTTTTGAACGAAACGGATACTATCCAACAGCCATCGAATTCATCTGATATGGCTCTCTGCAATTTTTTTCTGCATGATCGAGTCAAAAAGACACTGCGGGGATCGCGATTTAACAGCCGAAAGAAAGTAATGGAAAAATCGATGGCTGCTATGACGGCTATACCGAAAATATAGTTTCAGGTATGTTTCGAGAACTGCACCAAACAATGGCATAAGTGCGATAATATCACTTTTGAAGAATAAACTTGTATTTTGAATTTTCTAAATATATGCCGGGAACTTTTTAATCAAGGTGATATGTATGCATAAGTATAATACTCGTATCAACGGTCCGAAGGAAATTATCTCAAACTTGCAATGAGTTTGCAGTTAAACTAACGTAACTTTCTGGCGATCGAACCGCAACGTACCACAATTCAGTTATCATAAGGGAAGCAGATAGCAAAGCTAACTTTCCTCCCATTGCAATTCCAATACGAGGTACTTTTGACCACGTAGTACGAATGTATTCCAAATTAAGTTGTGAGACGTGATGTGGCGGGCAAGTGTTCGCCGAAGGCCGATTGTGCGGCGCAGATCGGCTGACAGATTTCAGTTTGTTTGGGGCCCGTTTGGCCAGCGAGGAAAAGAAGAGTTTCAGCGCACAACGCAAAGTATTATACATGCATACATATTGAAGGTGTGCGCATGCGCGCAGACATTGTGCGATTGCAGCGTGCGTATGTAAGCGATGGCAGGTTGGTGGAGTGGCTGCACAACCAGTGAGCAGGTGATCGTGGTTATGGTTGTAGCCGGCGATGCAAAGTCAGTGATTACGATGTTTGTATCCAGTGTTGTTGCCTTGATTTCGCCTCGCGGCCAATTTGTACAAATTTCAGCAACGTCGACATTCGAAATTTTGTTCAAGATGGAACAATTACAGCAGAGCAAGCGGTAACGATGGCAACAACACATACATATACATACATGCAGCAGTGTGGTTTATGCCACATGCGAACACGCCTCCCCAGCTCAGCTCAGTTCAACTTAAATAAGTTGAGTTACTCTCGTTTATTCGATCGTTTGTTGTAATATTGTTTCGCCACAATTTGGTTTGGTCGCGCCAATTTATTATTCCCGTAAATTGATTTTTATCTACGTTTAATCGATTGTTGGTCCCCCCATTCGTGTACGTGTAGCCAAACAACGCATGTAGATAGACGCATACTTGTAACATATATACATACATACACATTCTGGTGCATACTACGTTCATTTGTATGTTGTAAGTGCTCACATTCAGTGGTTTAAGGAAATAATTTATGTTAGTTCACACGTTGTTTTGCACGTAATTTATTATCATCATTTTCTCGTCTAAATACTGTCAGTATCTGCAGGCAAACAATCTTCTGCATGTACTCGCATAGTGTGTGCATGTGATGGTTTGGTTTCTGGTACTTAGACAAACGTAAAAGCGCAAGGAATAGAAGGCAAATTGAGTTCCACTTTAATGTGACCTTGGGGCGGTTCCGTCATGTTCTTTGTAAAAGTGTGAAGGTGATTTAATAGAATGCTTAATTTCTACATGTTTTCGAAATTTTTCAAATAGATAATTGGCTTGAAATATTTACGATACAGAAGTCAAAGTACGGCAAAACTATCAGGTTCAACATTCCAGAGTTCGTACCGCAGAAATAGGAGACTGCTTAATTTTGTTTTTGTTGATGTTGCAGCAACATACACAATCTCCATACATGTACGGGGAATACTGCTGAAGTGACCGGTAACTTATAACCGACTGTCATGGAAACGCCACGTCTAATTTTGTGTTTTACGGTGATAAGGTTTCAAACTTCTCAAAAATGTAATATAATATGATATGTTAATTTTCTAAAAAAGTGATTGAATGTTTGCTAAAACACAATTCAGGCACAAAATTTTATTCTAATGTATTTACATACAGGGCGCGCCAATTCTATACATAAATATTTACATATACATCTTTGTGTACAGTGTGCCCCAACCAATTTTAGAGTTTGTTTCAAATCTCTCAATCTAAATGTTTAAATTTGTCCATATTCTTCGCGCAAAGTTTTTAGGGCGAGATTCCATATCACACCATACATAGAAATCAATTGGGTATAACGCTTGCGATTATAGTTTTTCATAGCACGACTCCTTTAGTTTCCATCCACGTAAGAGTAGCAATACTATCCGTGTTCTTGTATCTCAGCAGTGGTTTATGCAGGACGTAAAGACATCACCAAGGCTTAAAAACATACTGGAACTAGATGGCATTTGGACAGTAACTTTAGATATTTTACTGTTTTAGGTAATAACGACTACGGTCTTTTAAATCGAAAGTCTTTGCAATACCTCAATTAGCGGACTGCATGATTGGCGAAAGGTTCTGGTAATTAATGACAGGATCTTCTTTGAGATGTAATCTTTAAGGGCCTTAGAAACCGGTCGCACCTCTTCTAAAAAATAGTTCGGGAATGTACATTGATGCTAAACTCCATTGCAAGATAAGGAGCTTGAACTTATGTGGTGACGGGACATTGCGATGCTCAAGTCTACGAACTGGCTGATGAATTAGCGAAGCTCTTTGGAGCATTCTTTTCTACCGTAGTCAATTTTAAAGCCAAATATAGAGACAACAGTCGGGTACATCAAGAGTTTCATGAGAGCCATTAAAATTGTACTGGAATTTGCAAAACCGCGAAGTGTTTCCTGAAAAGGGCAGACATGGTGTTAACACAATTCTTTCTCAGGGAGAGAAGGAGTAAGCTACGGGTCCTGATAGGGCCACTGACGAAGCACAACCCATGGGGGCAACATATGATAACCATAAGCATCTTCGACAAACCGCTATGTATATCTTGCTTGGAAGATTAAGATGGTATAAAGCATTGCTCTGCTCCTTTCTGAATTCGCCAGACTTGGATGCTACATAATTGGTTTGGATGTATGTCAGAGGGACGACCACAAATGGATAAGATTCTTTGAAAACATCTTAGAAGTTTGTAAAATAGTAATGAATTCCTACAACCTGTCCTTTAAATGCTATATTTAAGCTTTAAATACAATATTCCCTGAGTACCTGGAAACTTTCCGGTCATCCACTTTTCATGCAAATATTTTTTCACGATTGTGTTCCACGACTAATTTTTTCTCCAAACAGTGACAAAACAATATATTTGATTATTAGAGTGATATTGGGTAAAGTCTAATGCGCCATGAGGAAAGTGGATCTAATTAAGAAATAATACCCTAAAAAAATTAAGTGTGTAACAGATTAGACAAATTATTGATATCAAACTACAGGTATCTAAGAAAATTTTAATCCACAATTTTTTTTAATAGAGATTTCACTTAATTTTTACAAACAAAATAGATATTAAACAAAATATATTTAAATCTGCTTCCTTTGTGGCGGGTTGTTACCTATATCAGATTTGGACACTCAAAATTTCTCGGAAGTCTTCTGAGATCACATAAAGAGGTAGGATACACTGTTTCATAATACTTTTCTAAAAATAGTTTTCCAAAATAGTCCCAGAAAGAAGTGAACGGAATAATATTAAGGATCTTGACCCAGGATCAGTGGCAATCTTCATGTAAGGCGCAAGACCAAATTATGGGGTACGGGGTGGTAACCACTCAGAAGTGCTGCAATTAAACCTAAGTCTACGGCTACTTGAATACTGCGGCGTCTTTCAAGCTAAGTTAATAGTTATAAAAGAGGTTGCGTTTCGGGTCAGGGACTTGCTCGTCATAGCGCGTCCCCTCATTATCTACTCTGATAGTCCAACTGCCATAAAATCTCTACAATGGCATGGAAAATCCTAAGTGACAACCAAAACAGTGCATCATGCACATTGTCTGGGTTCCTGGACACAGAAATTGCATGGCAGATGAGCTGGCTAAATCAGTCAATCTACCCAGTATGCGCCTTCTTTCTCAAGCAAGCTCTGGATCAGGTCGGCCTGCATCGCACAGGTCCCAATAGTAAAACGGGTCTAGAAGAAATTAATACAGAACTAGGACCCTCATTCTAATGGTCTAATTAGGACCCTCATTAATCCAGACCGATCTTTCATTAGTACAGTCATTGGTGTCATTTCCAGCCACTATCTAAGGGAAACATATGGAAATCGTATGGGATTCCCTCTAATGACTTCGTGGAAGCTACAAGTTCGTGGAAGAGGTGGAAAACGTTGAACACTTCCTCTCCCACACATGGCTGTTTAAACCTTTATTTCTTGAGATCTGTGGATGACTTAGAATCCACAGTATTTCATCATTTATTAAAGAGACGAAGTTATTTCACCACATTGGGAATTAGAGCGGAAACTTGAGCCCGAACTACTGATATCACAATGGGTGTCCAGTCCTACCTGGGCAGCCCTATACCCTTATGGAGTGTGGTAAACTCCATATTTCTAATACAAAGATTAAACTTAAATAGATAAGAAAAACTTAACAACTTTGGAACTTAATTATCTTAATATTAAGGATTTAATTACAATTTTCACTATTTCTTTGCCATTCTATTCAATAGCAGATGCAATGCAAAACTTTTTTGCAGACAACTGCAATAATTTCACAGCGATGCTGACAAAATATTTGTCTACTAAAATTCAATGCAAAACTTACCTTGGTTGTCAGCGAAATTCTCAGAATTCTCAGATGTCAAGCCTACTTAGTGCAATGGGTTTAACACAACTAAACACTTCCGCGGATAATAAAGAAATAATGTTAGTGAGTGCATTGAACAACTTTTTCATACAAATTTATTTAAATTAACCACCAAATAAAAAGCAAAACTTATGCGAATTACTCGAGAAATGATGAATAGCAATTGACGCGATGTGGCGGGTGGTTGACAGCATTAAATGTTTCTTATTTGTTATTTAGAGAATTTTTTTCGCTTAGTCCTCAGACGTATTTTGCATTTTTTCTTCAAAATTCTGGCAGGCAACGGAAGGGGCTTCGCGAGCGTTAATGGGAACATGTTCGTGTTTTACGCCGACACCGAAAAGATCTGAAACGCAAATTCCGCCGGTTCTTTGATTCGCATATGAACAACATTTTATGCCTATTATGTCATGATTCCATAAAGAATCGAGTTGCTGCTAAATTCACGTTTAGCCGACGGCACCACAATCTTGCCTTTAAGGTCACTGAGTTTTATTAGTAACTCCTCTTGATTTTTTCTTTTCTCAAACCAATATACATACGTAACGGAATTGGTTTCACACATTCGAGTGCCACTTGGAGTCTCAATTCAATGTTAAGAAATGCAGATTCAAACAATTTTCATATTTAAAGTAAAACTTTTTTCTTTTGTGGTAAAAACTGTGGTTTACTCGTATTTTTTCGCGTTTTATTGCATCCGCGGCGCAGCACTAGCTCCAAAGGGGCCAAAACACTCAACTACCAATTCGAAGTGAAATGTTTTTGTTCATTTTTTCATGCTGCTCATTTTATTTTCGCTGTTGGCTATTTTAATGTGGTAATTTCGTTTTCATGGCAATTGGAGCAGATACAGATACAGATTCCGCTCGTGCTTTACCACAAAAATAGAAAAAAAAATATGCACATATATTATATCGGAAGCAGCGTTGGAGATAAGTAACGAAGAGCGTAAATAAATTCAATTTGCCTCTTTATTCGATGCACAGCTAATAGCTACATACGTATGTATGCATGTATGCACATATTTATATGGATGTATCTGCGTGGCTGAGTGTTACTTTAACAGTTCCATGCGCCACCATGGCACAATCTTATGCAGCTGTTCAAGGAGATGAATTCAATTGCCAATTCTCTCGCTTCAACAGCATCCCAAATGTTCGAGCCCATAAAAAAGAGCACATATAGCGTTGCAAGAGAGAAGAATGTATAAAAAGTTCTCTTCACAGCCTTTCAAGTGTTGTGTGCGCAAACAATAGGTGTCGGTAAGAAAATCGTAGCCTGTGATGGGAATCTCTGTTATTCGAAACTACATACATGTAAAATGTCTTATGATAGTCTGGATAAACTTATAATCGTGAAGAATGAAAAATTAAATAATATAGTATATGTATACAAGGTGGCGTAAAATGATCGGAAGATTTATAATTTTTACAAATGCCGTCGTACGCCCATCATATCATATTTAAAACTTGTGAACCAGACAGCTAAACTGCAATCAGACAAGCAATGTAGCGCGTAAAAATCAAATTAAAGATTTCCATTACTCAAGATAATGTTTATATTTAATAAAAAAATTATTCAAAAATAAAATTGAATAATTTTGCGTCACCTTATTTAAGATCCCTTGATCCCAAAGATCCTTTCTTGAGAGTTTTTTCGAGCTCCCCGAATGCAAACTGATTACCTTCAACAAATTTAAAAACATATAATTTAAATAAACCTTTTTCAGTATTTGTTATAGGTATATATTTATGCAGTGTTCTTTCAAAAAATGTCGATAAAATAATATAAATGGATAAATGTACCAAATTATTATTCACGAAATTTTCGAAGACATTATCGGAATTTTTTTAAAAAGAAATTTCAAATTTTCAATTTCAATATAATATTTTCCGGCCGGTGTGTCGTGAGCAAGATTGACGCCGGTTCTCTTAATTTAGAATACCACTATCCTTCTCTGAGCAGTGCGCATGCCATGTGAGAGCTTTATTCTGCATTAAAAATGGAAAAATTTCCAGAGCTATTATTTGGCAATTTTTGAAATATTTGAAAGCTAATGAAAACTGTGACCGCCATGTTTAATCTGTTGATTCTGAGGTAACCGCACTCCCACCAAAGTATGTGTATCCATACAAATGTCAATGCAATGCCTTTAATTTTCTTGCACGCATTTTTTTATTCATAATACCGCTAAATGCCCACCTGCCCATCAACCAATTACCTGTGCCATACCAATACGAGTATTTTCCTACTCGGATGACTACTGTTGGATTTCCTGTTGTGGAAATGTGCTAAGGCGGGTGTAAGAAGCGAATAAAATACAATGCACCCAGTTTACGCTTGGTGCAGAAAATAAAAAGCAACAAAAATTATGAATATTAAATTCACTTGTCACTTTGCTTCAACGTGGTGACGTGGTGACATTACGGCCTGTTGTGGGATGCTGGTGAGTACGAGTAGGTTAGCTTGCTTGCATTCAACTAAAAATGTCTGGTGGAGATTGCTACAGCGTTACTTAAGCAGACTTTGACCTCCAGCTTCTCCACTGCCACACTGGCTTAGCAATTGTGAGTCCTTGTGTGTGTGTGCATGTGGTAGTGTCACAGTTGGGTGCAGCGAGCAGACAGACGAAGCGATAACGATCGTAAATAGAAATTGAAACTTTTTTGCCATTACGAATATTTACTTTGCCAACAGAAGGACGTCGACGATGCAACAACAAGCTCAAAAATGAAGGACACAGAAGTGAAAAGGACACGTTACGAAGGTGCAAAGCGTGCCGTCCGAGGGAGGAGAGTAGGCATTGGCATAAATGATTTATGTGCTCTTTATGATGAGGCTGAGAGTCGCTCACAGCGGTGGTTCTATTAAAAACATGTAGGTATGTATTTTCCTATTTTGGTTTTTTTTGGTTTCAATTAATTTTATATGCGAATCTGCCACCAAATGCTTTATTTATTATATTATATTAGAAAATTAAAGACATACACTTTTTTTTACATACATTCGATTTTCGTTAGCAAGCTACCATGTAAGGGTTTCCATTCTAACTTTTTGTAATGGGCTAAATCTTGTTTAAGTAAGATACGCTGTGTGATAAGCCGTAGAGCATTTTTTGGCCTCCTCTAGGGTTCTTCAGGGGAGTTTAGTGTTGTTTGTTTTATTTATAAATGAGGCAAGTAACTGCTTCGCTTTCGATAATTTTTTGCTATATGCAGATGATTCAAAATATTTTCAGTGATGCAAAGAGTCTTCAAGCTGATATAAATAAGCTGCATCGTTGGTGTACTAAATATTGTCTCTATTATTGAATTTGCAATATTCTACCTCCGTCTATTAGTATTTCTACCGCAAATGTTAAAATCTATTAATGAGATCAATGGTCTTGGGGACACTTTTCCATCAAATTTTCCTTTTAATAGCCATATTTTCCCACAATTTTCTGACCCTTACACACTCTAATTATTGTTTACGTCCCTTTATTAGAAATAGTAATTTACGAGTATTTCACTTGCTTGATAAATGTTTTGAAAAACCTTTTGAATTCAATTTTATAGATATTATCTTTTCTAATTAGAAATTAAGATACATTTTGCTAAATAGTCTGCAAGAAAATGCGCATGTTCATAGACTTAATAAATAAATAAAAAGTTAAATAACGCAAGATCCCCCTATCGGATTTAAAATTATTATTTTCGCCTTTGGCATAAAACATTTAGGTAGAATGGCGACTCATACTATATCACCTCTTTCTATGTCTCCGTTTTACTACCGTTCAAACGAACTAAAATAATATTCAAGTTATCTTCACAGAAATTTAGGTAATATAATATTTGATATATAATATTATAATAATAAAATAATATTTTGATTGAACTCTTATTTGCTTTAATGGTGGGTGAAATTGAGGTTGAACGAAACAAACCTCGGTAAGAATACATAATGAAAGAGAAGATATCCAGCTGTCTGAGTTTTTAAGCCATTCAGTTCAGCGGAAACTCAAATATTTTTAATTCCTATTAGTTTTACATTTCAGTCAAAATTCAGTCAGTCTTATTTTATTGAGTTCGGTTTGTGTTAGTAATTTTTAATTATTGTAATTTTTATTATTATTAAAAGAATAAATAGTATTTTAATTATAATTAAGAGAAAAATAATAATAGAGTTATAATTTTTTATTATTTGAAGAGAAGCACTAACTACCAAGGCTAATAATTAATAATTTTAATCGATTTAAAGTAAAAGCATTCTTCAGTCAATAATATTTATCTGACATATAATTAGTGGTTTTATTAAAATCGGAACTCTTTGATATACTCCTTAGCATGTGTATTGTTTTCGGTATGCGCTAAACTGCAGTTGAATGCCGAGCTGAGTGTTAGCATTTAAAATGTTCCCTTGAAAATTCAATACATGCTAACACTGGTTTATTTACCGTAATGCTGTTTAAAATTTTTTTTTATTAAACTAATTTTAATTTATAATTAGTAAATGATATATATTCTCGCAAAAATAAGAAAAAAATGTACTTATGCAAAATTATTGAAGTAGTTGTCGTGTACCAAAAATGGTCCAGGCGGCCTAGAAAAATGACACCTTCTCATAAGCAACATGGTACGAAATGTGTTAATATACCCAAATGGTGGTTCATAGGGAGGTTTAATAATTTAATTCAATTTAATAAATCATTGCACTTCTAGAAACAATTCCCCATTCGATTTGTATTAAAAAACTTATAATTTCTTTCAAAAATATTTCATTAGTTATCTCGAGTTTGTTTATTCAAAATGGTGCAAAATATTGAATCTCTATGTTTAGTAGACACTAAATAAAATCAAATACCTTCAAAAAGCTTATAAACTAATTACAAATGTATGTTTCAACTTCGATCTTATTTCAATCTGGTTAGTTGTTAAGTCTTGTTTGGTATTTCCGTTGAAACTCGATTGGGCACACAACTCACAATGTGGTACATCCATACCTTACACATGACTTTTTAAGCATTTTTGTTATTCCAGATTCTCTCGTCAGTAAGAAATATACAGGAAATGTCAAAGCTCGAATAAAAGTTGTGCGTAAAAATGAAGCCAAATTTTTGCGTGTTTGCATTTTCAGTACGAGTTACTCACATCCAAAAGTCCATATCGTAAACACATGCTTGATATATACATATAAATACATGAACGAAGTGCCCACAAATAAGAAAAAAATTATTTATATAAATATAATATGTGCATATGGATATGTGTGTATGTTAGTATAAAACGTAAAGGTTGATGTACATACATACTTACATACATATGTATGTATTTCTATGTCCCCTTTGCGTTGCTTGTTGTTCTAGTGAAATTTTCAAAGGGATTTCTTAGTTGACATTTTGACTTCTTGCGTTGTCGCTTTGCCGACATAAAAACATTTTTGTTTTCCGTGAAAAAGTAAATGGAAATAAGAAGTGAACTATGCCAGAGCATACTGACATTTTTATACAATAAGCAAATGCGTGGGACCAAATATTTAGATTTTAACAAGCAGCTACTCACATAGAAAAATATTTCACGTGTGTTTGTAGGGAGGTGTGTATGTATGTATGGATGAAGTTGTGCTGTGTTTTTTGTTTACGTGTAGAATGAAATATTTTAATTTCAACAAATCTATGTTTACTTTGTTTGACTTTTGCAAATAATATTATTGATTAATTCTTATCAATACACCGCTCCAATCAAAAAATTTCGTTTTGAAAAAGTGACAAAAAGCAACGTAAGCGACAAAAACTGAATTTTATAGGAGATGGTTTTCTCCATTTACATTATCTTTGAATAGAGATAATAGTATGAAATTCAGTACTTAACTATTATTTTTGTTATATTTATGTAGCAAAATTACTTTTATTAAAATTAATCCGTTTCCATTAAACAATCTCTTATGTTTTCATTGTAGTTTATGTTTCGATGATGACATTTTTTCACTAAATCGTTGCAGTTATTTGCTGAGCTATTTATTAAGCCGCACCGTTATTGAGATCTGATTGAAGCTTACACGAGTCGGAAAAACTTGAAATTAATTTAAAAAATTTTGAAGCGTCTGCATATAAAAGATATTTCAAAAATTAAAAACACAGATATATCATTAATAAAAATAATGAATAGTAATAGACTCAGAATAATGCCTTGATTGGTCGTGAAGAATGAGGAGAAACATTTCCAACAACAACTACACACTTACGGCATGGAATGTACGACTTTACGCATTTAAAGAAGAAGTGAAAACGAAAACTTTGCAATTTGAAGATTAAAAATAAGTGGTTGACCTTGTCAAAACCCTTAGAAAATTCCGCCTCGACTATACCGACTTGATGCCTGTCATTGAAAGCTGACATGCAAAATATATACAATACAATACAATATATGTGAATATAGCAAGATTAGAGACGGTTAATCTGCCAGACATGAAACCATGTGGTTATTGAATATGTAAAGTTTTGCGGCAAAATACGACTTTTTTGATATGAAATTCAAAGAACTTTGATTCTATAGAAATACGGAAATAGGCGTGTAATTAGCAACATCATTTTTATTGCTATCATTTTGGCCCCATATCATGAAAGCACTGGAGGAGAAAAACACGTCAGCATACTTGCTACGGGTGATAAGCAGTCATCTGTCGGAAAGAGTACTTCTATACGTTACAAATGAAGATTCTAAGAGCTATGCAGTGACGGGCGGAATTTGTTTTGGGCTCGATGCCATGCAATGTCCCAATGCCAAGAGAAGTCTAAATAATTGGATACGTAGACGAGATAGCATTGACGATAGTTGGCAAAATGATTCCTCAGATTCAGAACACTTGCAGCGCGGTAACAGCAAAAGTCAACAAATGGCTTAAATGGCTGCCCTAGCTAGGTCACACTTGGGCAAATATTTAAAATTCGTCGAATGTGGTGCCATACATGGAGGAAGAAGGAGCCTTGGGATTAGAGACAATGATGATCATACATTTTACGACGACGCCGACGGTGGCTGATTTGCGTTCGTAGTTAGCCGTAAAAAGCTACTGATGAACTTCACCAAATTTATGATATTTACACCGGCTATATCCGCAGGCGTAGCGAAAAAGGGAGAGCCCAGATGTCTAAGTCTTTGCCAGACGAGAGCAGGGCAGCTTAGAAGAAGGTGTTGAGATGATTCCACCTCGTCCTCCAGACAGTTTCTGCGGACGGACTTGAGGCAATCCCAAGTCTCACGGCATGAACATCTAACGGTCAATGTCCGGTAAGGATACCCACCAAATTCGAAAGCTGGGGCTTTGTTAGCCTTAGCAGTTCCCTCGAGCATCCCCGATCTACCCGTGGCCAGAAGGATCTCACGACCTTGCACGTTTGCGCACTAGCCCAGCACTCGCTGAGTTGACTCAAGGCCCATCTTTCCAGGAGCAGACCAGAGGTTCTTAGGGGAACCCCAATTCTCTCATTTTGCGACGAAACCGTCTCCAAAGTTCCCTGTCTAGCCAGCTCATCAGCCCAGCAGTTTCCCTCTATGCCGCTGTGACCGGGAACCCAAATGAGTACGAAGTATTCGGATGCAATCGAGAGAGAAGCCAGAAATTCCCGACCAATTTCGAACGCACAATCAGCGAGCCCAAGGCCCTAATTGCCGATTGGCTATCGGAGTAAATATTTACTTTCTTAACGGTATTTACCGAAGTAAGCAACCAGTCCACCGCTTCCTTAATTGCGGATACCTCCGCTTGGAAAGCACTACAGTGGTCCGGGAGCTTAAATTTAAGTTTGATGGGAGGTTCCTTACAGAATACTCCCCTACTTACCCTTCCGTCCAACTTCGAGCCATCCGTGAACATGTTTGCCATGCCTTGCCACCAAATGCTGCACCCCGCCCACCCATTTCTTGAGGGAATGTGAGTAGAAAAAGGTCCGCTCGGACCTAGCGTGGGTGTATAGTGATCCAGCACCATGGGGATGAACTCACTGTTTTTAAGAATGCTAGAGTGTCCGTAACTTAAGTCTAGCCTATGGCCCGAACACCTTAGTCTGATTGCAGCGCGTGAAGCGGTAGTTTTTCCTACAATGCCCACGGGTGCCACATTCAGCATAGCGTAGGAGTGGTACGGAGCGCCCCCCTGATTCCAATGAGGGAAGACTTCAGCTAGCAAGACAAAAAATGGAAGCAGTACTTATCACGAGAAGAAAAATGTTAGAAATGATCACACTAAGCATTGATGAATATAACGTCACAACACAAGTCGCACTAAGATATCTGGGCGTTATGATCGATGCCCGACTAAGCTTCAAAGAGCACAATAAGAAAGCATGTGTGGCGGCACTGACAAGGACTACTGCCAACATTGCTGATCCCACTCAGCACCTATATGGGGGAAAGCTCCGATGCAGAAAACATACGCGAAGAAGCCGGAAATAGTTCGTACACTAAGCGTCCTTAGAGTTGCCTATGCTTTCAGAACAGTGTCGTATGAAGCGGTGTGTATCATATCGGGTATTATATATATGTATATAATTGGCGCGTACACCCTTTTTGGGTGTTTGGCCGAGCTCCTCCTCCTATTTGTGGTGTGCGTCTTGATGTTGTTTCACAAATGGAGGGACCTACAGTTTCAAGCCGACTCCGAACAGCAGATATTTTTATGAGGAGCTTTTTCATGGCAGAAATACATTCGGAGGTTTGCCATTGCCTGCCGAGGGGCGACCGCTATTAGAAAAAGGTTTTTATTAATTTTGGTTTCACCGAGATTCGAACCAACGTTCTCTCTGTGAATTCCGAATGATAATCACGCACCAACCCATTCGGCTACGGCTGCCGCCATATATAATGGCGTCCGAACTGGATAGAGTATACGGCAAAGCCAAAAGTCTAAATAGGCAACTAACGGCGGATGAGCGGAAGGAGTAAAGACTAAAGAGCATGGATGAGAGCCAAATAGCTGGGACTCAGCGAAAAAAGAGAGGTGGACGCATAAACTCATCAGAAACGCACAGACAGGAGTTGAGAGAAGTCATGTTGGTACGGATTATTACTTGACAAAATTCCTGACGGGAAATGGGTGCTACAGAGAGTATCTTCAACGATGATGAAGCGGACTGGTCGTAAAAGCACTTAAAGTGAGAATGCGGAACATATTTTCATCTCCTGTCCCAGATACATATGTATATGAAAGAACGTCGATCGAAAAAATAATAAAATAGAGAGTAACGCCAGGTAACATTGTAAATCATATGCTGCAATCGAAGTTTGTGTGGGCCAGGATAAAAGAATGGTTCACAAATACGCTACAGGAGCTGCGTAAAAAAAAATGGAAATGCTGTGGTGACGTGTACCTTTGGCGCGCAGTGTGAATGCCTTCCATGTTGACGATATCTATGTAAGGTAAGATTCCCGTTTCGGATACAAAACAAATACAAAAAAAGAAAATGTGTTTCCTAAAAATTTGTATTCATTTAATGAAGAATACGTGTATAAGTAAGTATGTATATGCATAATTGGCGCGTACATCCTTTACTTAGTGTTTAGCCCAGCTCCTCTAACTTGTGGGATGCCGAGAGCCGGCCGATAATAGAAAACTTGCTGTTTTCATGTCCACAGTAGGTTTCGATCAAAGAGCCTTCGGATGATAGTTATGCACAAATCCGCTCGGCTATCACTGCGCCCTATATTCGCACGTATCCAATTAATTCTAAATGCTTCTCATCGCAGCTTGATTTATTGTGATTTCCTATAAACCATTTCGCTCATCTCCAACTATTGGAGCATAAAATTAAAAACAAAATGTTGCGTCTTCCAATCTCAAATTTGAAATAATCAGAAAATAGAAAAGTGGAATCAAAGTGACAGTGCTATTAACGACGATATTAAAAACAAACAAATATTTTTCCCCCGTTATCGAAAGTCATATGCACACCAAGAGATGGGAATAACAGGCAAACCAACCCTAAACGCTGCCGACCAAAACGTATCCAGATACGCGGAAACAAACAAGCCATAATCGAATTAGCTCTAAAAATAATTTAGAAAATTTGCGCATAAATAAATAAAATGTCTGACTGCACACCCATTAGACCATAAATATCAGCATCAATTTTATATATGTTAGTCTTAAGGTTCCTTACTTTTTCAAATATGACCTTGGACCGAATTTCGTTTGATGTTATGATTTCGGAAAACGAAATTTGAAAACAACTACGAGCAAAAGCAGTTTGAAAAATAGCCTACTTTAATTAATATAAAAAGCTAAATAAGATTTTCTAGCTACATTTCACAAATTTGTAAAGTCGAGTTTTTGGTTTAACAAATTTTTAAAATTAATTAAACAATTATTTTTATGCTCTCTATTCGGTAAATTACTTGAAATCGATTATCAGCCCGGGTTTAATCGTAAGCACCCCATGGGCTTTCTTCCTCTCTTTTTTGCTAAGAATAAAAATTTTTGAAGGAAGTTGGAAGAAAAATTCTTTAGATTGCAATGGTTTGATGTTCGGTTTTTATGACGAGCATCAATATAAGACTTTGTTGAGCTCAATATAGCAATATATACATATGTATGTGCTATAGGGTGGATGCGGTAATATGTCAAGGGCAGGTTTTGCCAAAAACTCTTACGCAAGGAACACAAAATGGGTCAGCGCGTCTGCATATAAAATTTTTCAGCCATTATTTGTCCAACAAGAACACATTCACATTCATCTCCAATGACTAGCCAACTCATCCAAACTCTCTCGTTGCTCTGAATTTGTCATATTATACTAAAAACTTAATTACACTTTGCTGTAATGTGACTCACTTATTTTCGTGACACCAATAAAAACGTTAATTTCGAAAAATGCTTTGAATATTTGTTATATAAAAGTATACAAATACGTTTACCAGTGACACAAGGCAGTCAGTTGCTGGTTTATACATAAGTTAATTGCCACAATTCGCAGCTGTCTTTGTTCAACTCCTTCCGACGTCGCTTATGGTCCGGGACTCTGCTGCACAACGGTTGCGATGGAACCATTTTTTATTTATAAAATTAATTCTACGTTAGCTTATTTTATTGAAGAAAAGCTGATTCGAAGCCCTAATTTCCTTTTCCAAATCTTCAGTAGAAAATCTATCGAGAATTTTTATCTCTTGAAAAATTAATTTGGCGCGTGGAGAACGCTCACAAAATTTAGAATTGGACTTTGTGTAAGCTATCATTTAATGGTTCATTGTAGAGCTTCGCTTTTGCTTGTTGGGCATTTCAGTATCTATATTGGAAGTAGAGTATATGTACATATATATGTACATATGTATAATAAGGTAAGGAAGCG
This sequence comes from Anastrepha fraterculus, assembly GCA_037575425.1. Lineage (NCBI taxonomy): Eukaryota > Metazoa > Arthropoda > Insecta > Diptera > Tephritidae > Anastrepha > Anastrepha fraterculus. The sequence goes on from JAYXIM010041011.1 coordinate 29,006, forward strand.
GCAAACGAGAATCGTGAAGGAATTGAATAAATTAAAAATACTCAACTTTTAGACGTGAAGTTGGCGGATGGTGTCATAGAAATTAAGCAAAAGGAAAACAAGACGAAATAAATATTTGCCGGCAAAAGTGGATGGTGATGACAATGAAGCTTATGGCAATGATTGCCTATCTGATGATGAAGACGCAAATAAAGGCAACCCCTAAGACAACCAAGTATACATAAGTAGAAGGCACAGAGAAGTCAGAAAAAAAATTAAAGTCTTGTTGGTGGGCCAATATCTGATTATGGCAGCAACTTTCTAATAATCTTTCATATATGCTCATATATTTACTTATACTTGACATATTTCTACAAATCATGAGTCGCTCAAAGAGCTGCACACACTTTAGTTTCCTTCAGAATTACCAACTAAAACTAAGTCAGAAATTGTGGTTGAGATATTGGAATAATGTGTTAACTCTCCTCATCACATACCATCAGATTTTTGTAAAAATTGTTCTGAATTTAATATTTCATTATATTTTATTTTCTATAATTATTATGTTTTATGCGGTAGTGCCCGAGTTGAAAACCTGCCGTAGGCCCGCAGCTTCTAAGTGATTATTTTCTGATAGCTGTATTTCTGCCGTGAAAAATCTCCTCATATAAAACCATCTGCCATCCTGCAGCCGAACTGTCGGTCGCTCCATTTGTATAACAATATCAAGAAGAACACTCGAAATAAAAAGAGGAACTCGGTTAAACACCCAACAAAAGGTGTATGCGTCAATTTGCGTATGCATATGGGTCTGTGATTGTTTGACATAGTAGCTTAAGTTCAAAAATCTTTGTTTATATATAAATTATCATAAAAATCTCTATTAATAAATTTAAATAAAAAATAATGATGACAAATAAAATAATAGAAAAATATGCGAACGGTATAGTAAAAGGAAACAATTTAATTTTTATCTTAAGCCGACCTAAGTTACTGTGGCTTACGGCCGCGCATATATTGTTTATAAATCAAAAACTCTACTTGATTGAAACATTTGGCTTTACTCACTTCTTCTCTTATTTAGTAGATTTCCCTTGTTCAGTTTTTCAATGGAACAGATGTGGTTATTGTAAGTGTGTGTGAGGGGTTCCTTTGAATTTACTAAAATTACTATAGAGTTACTAAAATTAAGCAAGAGCAGCAATCTATTGCGGAGTTTATGAATAACTTGTATTGGTTTGAGTGCTGCTGTGGAGGTGGTTGCCATCATTTCCGTTTCGCTTGCATTAAGTGAAAATGGACCGGTGCAAACAGTGAAGCTAGCATGCAAGCCAAGAAGCATCAGCTCTCGGCCAATGATGGTGGACGGATGAATGTGGAAAGTTACAGGATGCGGGTTGGCGTGCGATGTACGACGCAGCAGACGAGCAGATGTGTAGACAATAGAAAGTGGAAATAAGGGGATTGAGATGCGGTATTTCCGTGCGGAAAGTAACCAAAGCATGCTTGAAGCGAGGAAACAACGCCTCGCTAAGCGCGCATCGTGAGCGCTTTACTGAGCTGTACATCGGCATGCGTGTGTTTTAAGCTTTCGCCATGCAAGGCAAGTTAGGTTTCCTTGAAACTTTGTACACATTCTTGTCCGCCACCCTTAGCAGGCACTTTCGTTGCCGTAGCTCCACTTTTGAAGGCAACTGTCTCAAGAAAATTATTTAAGTGAGAGTACAGGTTTATATTTCAATGTGAGTGTGTGTATATGTTTGAGCGTGACGTAGGTAGCATTGGCAGCCCCAAGCCATGCATAGTCGTATGTAACACGCGTATCCATGGTTGACAGGGTTGAGAACGCCAGAAAACGTCAAAGAACAAGACAAGCAGAACTGATGTTAAAAGATTTTTTTACTTGTTTTTCTGTTTCAAGATTACACACGCATTTTGTTTTGCTTTTGTATAAATCCAACTAAGTGGTTTTTGGTTGTTGGTTTGGTTGGGATGTTATTGTGGCTGCACTGACTGTGAGTGCAGTAGGAGAAAATAACCGTCAACTATTTATAAACTTTAGGAATTTAATTGAAGGTTTAAATAAGAGTTCAGAGAGTTCAGTGGGTAGCTTTTAGTTACAAAAGCAGTTCGTTAAAAGCAAACAGTAATAATTAAATTGGGGAATTTTATTAGCGAATAGTTTTAGAGAAATGCTGTTTTAGACACGAACGCCTTGGCCACATTGAAGCTTGGCAGTTATTACAGACTCAAATTCTTAGAAATATTGAACAGCCATGTCAAAAAAGAAGAACGCTTTTTAATATCGGTTGTTTTTTAAGAGTGTAAGAACTTAAAATGTAATACAAAACAGAAATACTGCTGGAATGAATTTTTCTATTATAACCTTGTAGATTATGTAAGCGTTGTTGGCTTGGAATTTAAACATTTAACATTTTAACAATTTTTTTTTTGTCCCAACAAAATTCAAAAAAGCTGACATACAAAGTCATGTATGTGGTTTGAAAAGAAATTATGGCTTGACTGCTTGCTTAAAATTTTTTAGTGTGGCACACCATTGTGCAATCAAACAGTATTACTTGTATGCTTGTATTTATTTTTGCTCCAATAATTGGTTAAAATTTAATCAAATTAAATCAAAAATTGGGCATCTTCTTCTTTTCCTAGGCACAACGAGGTGGCTTTAAAAAAACTACCAAAACCACAGAGGATTGTGGTATTAAAACGGCGTTAGACGCAATTACCTGTGCCTTAGTTCAGAAAATGCAGCCACTCTAACAACAATCATATTTACTAAACTTATATTTATTGAGGTTATATCTGAAAGCATGCTTTAAATTGCGCAATACAAATGGCTGACATTCGCGGAAATTTTCAAAGATATTTCTTTATTTAAATCACAGGTAATAAGAGAAAAAGAGTTGTATAAAGTAAAGTGATTTCAGTAAAGAGATTTTGGTATAATTTTAGGAAGTTTGGCGGATCCATGGCCACCGGGAGCGTGTTTTTTGTCCGATTATAAAAATATTTATATCATATCTAAATGAGGAGGAAAGCAATAGTGTACCAAGTGCTGACGAGTTTTATTTAATCGTTATCGAGGTACACGCATCTGTCCACAAGGCGGGGTGGCACCTCTCATTTTTTCAATTTTTCTTGCGTCATATTTATTTGATTGGGTTCATTATTTGTGCCAAAATTGAGTGAGTTTGCTCGTTTTTAACAAAGATATGGGAATGAAATGGCAGATAAATCAGTAAGGAAAAATGGGGCCTCCTCATTTGTAGAACTAGAGCCATTTTGAAGCCTAGTAAAGAGTAATTTCTCCTCTCTCATTCAGGAGGTATAGGAAATACAAAGTACAGGGTGAGCCATGTAAAAAAAAACTAATCAATATTTTTTCAAACTTTTTTTTTTTTTGTAGATTGAACATTGTCATTTATGAATGAAAAATAATATCTTTCAAATGACTGCCACGACTGGCTTTATAGTAGGCCATTCGATCAACCCAATTTTTAAGCACATTTCCGATTGTTTGGGCTCCAATTTCGTCAATGGCAACTCCGATTTCGTGTTTTAAAGCATCAATCGTCTCTGGATGGTTCGCATAGCATTTGTCCTTAACGGCTCCTCACAAAAAATAGTCCAACGGGCTTAAATCACAGCTCCGAGGCGGCCAATTGATATCGGAATTTCGGCTGATTATTCGGTTTTCAAAAACGGTAGCCAAAAGTTCGAGCGTAACTTTGGCAGTGTGACAGGTTGCACCGTCCTGTTGAAACCAAATGTCATCCTCTTAAATTTTTGGAAACAACTCGTTGAGCATGTCACGGTAACGCTCGCCATTTACTGTAATCGATGATGCCGCCAGACCAAAAACCGCACCAAACAGTGACTCATGGTGGATGCACTTGCTTCTCTACAGTAACGTGTGGATTTTCTAAGCCCCAAATCCGACAATTTTGCTTATTGACGTAGCCACCGATGTGAAAATGAGCTTCATCAGAAAAGAAGAAGAAGACTCACCACTTTGGAGATAGGTTTTCAATATTTCTCAATTTTGTTCAAGCGTATAGCATCCCATTTCGTAAATGTCAAACCTTTAAGTAAATTATGAACACATTTGACATGTCATTTATATTACCATTCTCAAAAAAAATAGGTGGTTCAAAAAGCAAACGCTATATGGCCCACGGTGTACAAGCACCTGGGTAAACTTATTTTATCAGAGAAGGAAGTAAAGCTCAATAAAAAATTGCGTTGATCTCCAATCTGATTTGAACAAATTCATTGAATGTTAATGAGTGCTGTATCGTGACTTTTGCTAGAAAATCTAAAACAATAATTTTTGATTATGTACTAAATGGTCATAAGTTGTGGCGCAATAACACAATAACGGACCTGAGCTTAATTTTTTATTCAAAGCTTTCATTTTCATAAACTATGTTTTATCGAAGTCCTTATTGATCCGTTAACTCTCAAAGCGCTGTATCTATGCTTAGTGTGTAGTCAATTGAGCCACTGTGACATAATCTGGAGCCCCTATTATCAACTACACACTACTAAATTAAAGTTGAACAAGTTCAAAGAATTCTTACAAAGATTGATTTGCGTACTTTATCATGGCCGAATGTTCTCACAAATTACATATATTGGTGAGCGTAATTTACTGGGCTCGCAGAGTTTGGAAGATAGGAGAACATATTTTTAAATTTTATGTGTGTATAATCTTTTAAATTCTAATACTAATTCTGTTCACAAATCGCTAATCTAGTTAAGTTTCAAACCCCATACCGCGAATTAATAAGAAATCGTTTGTTTTGTTCGTTGAAAATATTTTCAAGATCAATTATGAATTTAATTAGCCACTCGCAGTAAGCATTCGCACATGCAATAATTATGCTGATGATCTAAGCTAGAAATAAGAAGCTTTAAGTTCAATTTGTTAAAATTGTTTAACTAAAGTTTATTATGTGAGAGTAATCGGTAGAGAGTAAATAAATACCTACATATATACATACAAATAAAAATGCTAGTGTTGTATGGGATCAATACTCAAGGAGCCTAGAAATTCTGCTGATATCTTCCAGCTTGTATTTACATTTTGTTACCAGTATATTTAAAGTGTAAAAAGGAGAAAAAACTAAAAACCCCAAACCACATTCTTTTCGAAAACATCCACTTAAAACTGAACTAAAAAATCAACTCCGGTTACTTCTAAATGGCAGCAACATAAATACCAACAAATAACTAATTTAATAACCTTGCGCTATTGAAAAATGTTAAGTTCAAAACCAGTGCTAAATCAAAAATCCCAAAACAACCTAATATAATAAAAGTTTTCATCGGTCGAAAGATATTTAAAACCAGTAAATTGTCCAGCAAGAAGCAGCATGCACAAAAAGTGCTTCTAATTACGTCAATTAAAATGGAATTGCAGATCACAAGTGCAATTATCGAATGTGTTCGCTGTTTAACTGCATCAAAGTGTTTGCCACATACATACATACATACGTACAAGCGTGTATCTAATTTTTTCATATGCTTTTGGTTTTTGCACCTCTATTACTTCCATTTGTATGCCGCCTCTCGAAGGAACCATTCGTAGTTGGCATTATCACCCCTGCAGGAAAATTGCTGCTGCCCTTCCACATCTTCCACTTACCTAAGTCCAAAGAAATAGTTCAGAGAAGACATTTGTATAGTTCAGTTTACATACTTACATATATTTCAAACGTGCCCATATTCGATTTTATTTATATTGATTTTGAGTCTACAGAGATGCCTTACCTACCAAATAATTAGTTAAATGTTACAAAGAAATCAAATTTGATTTACTGATTATTAAAATTAAAATCTAGACCATTGTTATGCTACTGCAAGTATTACTCAATTGGGCATATTGCATGAGAGTTTCATTCATTGAATAATTGGTTGGTAGAACAAAAAGGCGATTATTTCAAAGACTATGGGCGATATGTAGCGACCGCCATAGCCGAGTGGGTTGGTGCGTGACTACCACTCGGAAGTGCATAGGCTCGAAACTCCGAACACGAAGACGAATTTATCGAAAAACTGTTTTCTAATAGCGGCCGCTCTTCAACATTTAATGGTTAGTCTCCGAGTGTATTTATGTCATGAAAGAGCTCCTCATAAAAAGCAACTTCTGCCATTCAGAGTCGGTATACAACTGTAGGTCCCTCCGTTTGAGGAAAAACATCAAGACGCGTACGGCAAATAGGAGGAGGTCGGCCAAAGAACACCATTTGTATATACACATATACGGGTGAAATGTGAGTTTGAAAAAGATTGGTCAACTCATCGCTGTTAGTGTTGTCATTGATAGCATTGTAAATAAAAATGAATGAAAAGTAAGTTCTTCTACCGATCATGCAATTGACGTCCTATGATCCAATAGGAGGATAGGTCCAGCTAAAGAACACTCGAAATCGATTACATTTAACATTTAATTATAGTTACTTCATTTTGATTCATTTTATTTGAGTATCCACAGTTGGATGTCTCGTTTTACTTAAGGCGAATCCATACAAAATGATGGCAATAGAACAAAACCCACATTTGGAAGTTTTTTTTTTGCATGATTTGGCGTTTGCAATTTTTTGGTTTGAGTGTCAGAACTTCAATTAAAATTTAATAAGATAAGTAAAGCAACAACAAATAAGACAAAAGATTAGTTTGATATTGCAAGAAAAAACAAATCAGCTGTTCTACTGTTCTCACCCAGTGTGGATGCACCTCGATTTTAAGCGTGCATCTAGCATTTTGAGGTTTTGCTGGAATTCCATAAAACTTTCTAGACCCAGTAGTCTCTTTGTTCTACTTTACACCACTATTTATCAGGTCGCATTGAATTATGCGGTTTTCACTCAAGCCGGTTGTATCAACTCAAGTTACTTTGTGTTGTTGCTTTTCACGTAATTCGCTAAATTTCCTAGTGTCCTTTCGCTGAACGAATGCAATACATCAGCTTTATTTGTCCTTTTTATCAATTATATTGGCCGTTGTGTCAAATATTCGATACATTTGCTTTACGCCGACGTCCTGAAATTGTTTCTTAGTAAAACTTGTCTGTTAGATGTCCTCTATATGCAGCTTGATTTGAATAAACTAATCAGTTGGAACTCGAGAAATGGAAATGGAATGATATAAAGAATGTTTCCTTTTATTCGTTTTTAAATGATCACTATTTTGCGTTACACTATCTTAAACCATCAGTTCTGCGCAGTTAAACATTTTCATTAACTCGGATTTGACTCGGGCTATCTTCTTAGTATTTTTACGGAATTATACGGAGGACTTTAGCGAGCAAACTGGTTTCAATGCTCCACTCAGAACCTAGCGTTTCCTAACGCCGTTCAACTACTCAACTATAAAGAGACCCGCTTTATGGTAAGTCATTGCTTGAATCGTTTTATTTGTAGGCTAAGTACCATGTTTTTATGTATTCCAGTCTGTAAGATTTTTATATGGTAGACTGTGACAAAACTGAAATGAAATGAAATTATAAGATTTGCTGCAGGGCTAATTTCGCCCTTAAAATTTTAGACGCATAACAAGTGGCAAATTGACGATGCGTGCAACGAAAACAGAATTTTGCGCTTGAGGTATAAAAAATATATATAATACATATTTTATTTATTAACGGAGTAGTATGAGCTCAGATGTGTGTGTTATGAAGAGCTACCCTGTAGGGAAAAACTTAATGACAGTTACATTAACAAAGCACATTGAACAGGTCGTAGTAGTAGAGCAAAAAGAACAAGAGCAATGCATTTTGTTTTTGCCTGTATTCCCTATAATGTCAAAATCTATAAACACTTGTTTGACATTTAGAGTAATTTAAACATAATTTTACAATTCAGAGACCAAATATGTAGAGAGAAACAAAATCAAATTAACTGCTCTTCTGCCACAACTTCTCCAATGTTTCTTGTACAGTACTTTTTCAACACCTGAAAAGTAGTAAAAAAAAATATGTAATTTAACTTATAACTTTTCAGCAAGTCGCATTTTTTGTAAATTGTTTACTCAAAGTTATTGAAGCATTGAGCTTTGAATTACGACCCGATTTTCATGACACACCAGCAGCTCTGCGATATTTTTGTCAACTAACACAATGTAATTTTCCATGGATTGTTGGTATATTTTTCATGACGGATGCTTCGTACATAAGTATGTGCAAGTACATTTATCGCAACTTGGGTCTTCGTTTTAATTAAAGTAAGTATACAAATGTAGTGAATTCCACAAAAAAGTGTTGAAGTTACAAAGAATGCGCTCAATTATTCAAGAAGGAATGTGAATTTTTAATAAGACACGTTAGACAAGAAAAAAATAAAACTGTTGATAAAAACGAAGAATTCCTGCTCTTATACCTGCCACAAACCAACAGGTGGCAAGTCGAGGGAAACTCCTAACAACCACTGTCCTCTGCTGCCACAGCTGGCAACAATGTTTATTGTCTCATATGTGCATTTTATACAGTGTTGTGCACAACGATTGCAATTCATACTGCGAGCATAAACTCATATACACACATATTTTGCATTTGCATACCACAAAATGCTACTCTTTCGGAAGCGTATAGGAATTATTGATATTAGAATATGATAATTGTTTAATTTAATGATGGGTCCTCTCATATTTAGTTTCCATTTGAATGTGTGAAAACGGATAACTTCGTAAATAACACTATATCGATGGTTTTCGAGAAAGTGACATAATTCAAAAATACGAAATACTGAGTTGGGTCAGTTTTCTAGATAAGTGACGCGCCAATTCGATCACCTGACAAAACGACACTAACGCCATTTCTCAGAATTGCTTCAAGATTCGCTTATGACGCTTTTTCAGATAAAAATATATAAACTCTGTAGTTGATTTTTGCTTTTAACGGCAAAACTCCGAATTTTGAGTTAATTTTAGTTGTGTCGCTTTTCTCGAAAACCATCGATATATCGAAATCCAATTTGGTGCAAAGTGCTGCCAATCATCCATAGAGCAGAGGGTCAAAGAATTATATCTATCACACTTCGTTTTTTAAATTTTTGTGCAGTTTATCACTTCTTCGGATCAAATGGCATACAAAATGGCAGGATTCTTACATCTGAATTCTAAAGTACGTTCCACTAATTTATCTATTGTAGTCTAAGGAAATAATTTATTCACATGGAAATCATGCTTTGACATCTATATGTATATAATACTGAAACAATAATTAGCGCTTACATCTTTTGTTGCTTGTTTAGCCAAGCTCCTCCTCTTATTTGCTTGATCTTTTCCACATAGGGAGCGACCTACAATTTTATGATTTCCCCCGAATGGCAGATGCTTTTTATGAGGAGTTTTTTCTTAGCAGAAATACTCCCAGAGATTCGCCATTGTCTGCCGAGGGACGCCCAATAGAAGGAAATTTGTCTGGTGTCATTTGGTGCTTCATGACTGGGTTTCCATATGTATCGAGTGTTTTTTTAATAGCTTGAAAACTTAAAATGATAATACAAAACACAAATATTGTTGTTATTTTAATCTGGCAGATGGCATTTATTTTTTGACTATGATGTCCGGCATATGCTTGCCGCGGCTACGAGTTGCGTGGTCCATTCTATCAGTCCAATAAACCGAATCGGTTGGTGCGTGACTACCAGTCGCAATTCACAGAGAGAACGTTGGTTCGAATCTCGGTGAGACACCAAAATTAAGAAAAACATTTTTCTAATAGCGGTCCCCCCTCAGCAGGCAATGGCAAACCTCCGAGAGTATTTCTGCCATGAAAAAGCTCCTCATAAAAAATATCTGCCGTTCGGAGTCGGCTTGAAACTGTAGGTCCCTCCATTTGTGGAACAACATCAAGACACACACCACAAATAGGAGGAGGAGTTCGGCCAAACACCCAAAAAGGGTGTAGGCGCCAATTATATACGGGGTGTTTTTTATATAAAATAAGCGCGCTGTATGGCAAGTTGAGCCGTCTTGTGGAAACCAAATGTAGCCGATTTCTAGCTTATACATTTTTTGAAACAAAAATTCAATCAGCATGGCTTGACAACGCTGGCCTTTCATGATAACAGGTTTTTTTTTTCAAATAAATTCCCACAATTTGGAAGCGCTGTTCTGCGTTAAAAGATTTATTATCAAGCCTTATTGAACAGAAATGGCAACACAGTTTGCCATTCTCAGATGCCAAACCAAAGTTATCGATATAGATAGTTCTCATGCAGTTAAGAAACGCCCGATATATGTTGGATCATTTTTTCAAAAGTAAAATAGTTTATTACCTCTTGAATTTTTGACGCTCAATAACTATAAGTCTGAAAAGCTTTCCCATTTTTGATTTAAATAGAAATGTTTTATATTTAAGAATTGCCATCATAATAAATTCGATGCCTACCACGTTTCCTGTAAACAAAATAATGAGATACCCTTTACATGTTTTTTCAATAAATAAGATATAAATAGTAAATAAGAAATTTAAAGATTCTTTTGCCTAGTTGTAGCAAAGTTCTCACCGGTTATTTTGCCTGCTAATGTAACGCACAACACTGTTTGCACACACATATATGTGAACACATTTATCCACTTCTTTGGGCACAAGCTAAGTGAGTGAAAACTACATTCTCGATGTAAAAAATATTATGGAAACAATGGCTTACAGCAAGCAACAACAAGGCAAGCGCGACGGTTACGTCCGCTGAGCTGAGCAGATGCAACGAAACGTGAATGATTTCTGATCGCTCGTAGTTTTTTTCGAATTCTTTCCCTTTCGGATTGCCGCGGAGGTGGCCAGCCAGTCATTGGAAGAATTCTCATAACTGTGCATTGTTTTTGATTTGAATTATTCAAATGTGCAAGTCCCCCTGAGCCTTTGAACTTCCGTCTGCGTTTATCAGTTCAGTTTAGCTAATGTAACCGCTGTTACAAAGGGCGTAGCCAGAGAGGTGAAGCCAGGGGACCATTGGGCTCTTCAACACATGTTTGCACATATTTGAATTTCTAAAATGTATCAAAAATACAAATTAAAGTCTTTCGTTTTCCGTTCGTCATACCCTTACGTCTATTCACAGGAATGATTAAATACGACGCACATATAAAACGCATTTTGCAACTGTTATGAATTCATAGATCGTTCGCTGATGTAGTTTTCAAAATATTGTTAAAGACATCTCGGAGTTATTTGGAAGTACCTTTCTGCTAGCGCTCTAAAATGGGCAAAGGACTTGGTGAAGAACTACTCTGATCGGAAACAAAATCATTTTTAGATTTATCAGCAATTATGACTACATATATTTTTTTATATTGACTGTTTATGTATGCCAAGAACTGAGACATTCTCTAGATGAGTTCACAAAAAATCTGCAAAAACTTGTTATCATTAAGCTTTCCTAAATGTTGTACATGACCTTAATCAAAAAGTTTCCGGAACAACCACCAGGTGACACTCTAAGTCAAGTAATTTGAGCTCTGTATTTTTGTTAGACTGCCACATCAGTGATTTACATTCCTACCAAAATTGCTTGACATTCGCCAAAGTTACGTCTTGAGCAAATCTACCACTGCACGCGTTTTCGATTTTTTTACAGTTTTAAAAATGGATTTGAATTTGCAACGACGAGTTTTTATTAAATTTTGCTTTGAAAGATGATTCTAAATGTTAGAATTGTTGGGAAGCAATTTCGGTAATGATAGTCTGACGGAAACAACCATTTATAAGCAGCATGGACGCTTCAAAAGAGATCGTGAGTCCAACGAGGATGACGAACGAAAACTGTTGAAAACATCAATAATATGAAAGAAACGTTGGTCAATAACCGCAACTTAATCATCCGAGAGTTGGCAGAGGACTTAAACATTGGGTATGGATCTGTTCAGGACATTACAGTTAATGATTTGGGCTTGCGCCTTGCTGCTCAATGTTGGCCCAAAAGGCTCTGAATTTCTTGCAAAAAAAAGGGAGCGCGTTGATATCGTCACACATGTAATTTCCCAGGCTGAATCCGAACCAACATTCATCAAGCGCATCAGTACGCTAATTGGAGACGAGATGTCGGCTTATGAGTAAGGACCATGTCGTTTTCAGTCGAAAAAAAAGCGATGATCACGGTTTTTATACATTACAACGGTATTGTGCATCATGAACTTTTGCCAAAAAATCAGACAGTTAATTAGAAATATTATTTTATGTGAATCAATTCGCCAAAAAAGAAAGGATTTGTGTGGCAAAAACTCGTGGATTTTGCAGTGTCAGTATTATGCATGAATTTTTGACCCAGAACAAAACGAATACTATCCAATAGCCATCGAACGGGTATGCGTTTTAACAGCAGAACAGCCGAAAAGAAGTAATGGAAAAATAGAAGACGGCTCTGATGGCTTTAGCGAAAACAAAGTTCCAGAAATGCTTCGAGAGCGGGATTAAACGTGGATCGAGAGTATTTTGAAGGCGATAATACCACTTTTGAGGAATGTGTATATTTAAAATTGTATTTTAAATTTTCTGAATATATTTCTTTTTGATCGGGGTGGCACATTTATATTATGGTATATTGGAAACCAGAACAAAAAAACAAAAAAAAAACGGCCCCCCTTTTGTGATTAGCTTGTTACGTCCTTGGCTGCTGCCTACTTACTTACGTAGACGAAAACAAATATGTGTGTCTGTATTTAAGTATATTACCAACTCCTAGTTTACTTTTAATTAGCAATTAACAGTTTGTTAAGTTTCATGTTTTCATCGTTCCGAATGATACAAATTCATGTTGCATTTATACAAACAAACACTCGTGCCTATGTACATATATACATTTACACATACATGTGTATGTAGATACGCATCTGTTTTTGCTAGCATTTTTTCACTGCTTTGTTTTTAATAATTTTTCCGCTTGTGTTGAACTTTTTCTTCACTACGCTTGCTTGGAGTTAGAATTTCTTCACAGTAAAAAATTTAAGACTAAAATTACTGAAGCAAATAACCTTTTGTTACCTCAACTGGTTTACTTCGCTCGTTGATCTCGCTTCCGCTTCACATTCTCAGTTCAGATGTTTTGCTACCACCTTAGAAAATTTACATACTTAATTCCAAAGCTGGTTGACCGTGAAATGAAGGAGTGGTCACTTTAAAAAATAAAAACGGGGATAATGGCAAGACTACAATGATTTTTTTGTATTCAAATTTGAAAGCATACCCTAACTTAAAAAGTTCCATATATCGAATAAGCTTGCGCCTGAAATTTCATTAAAACAGATCAAGAAGTTTTATCTCGGACACAAACGAATTTTTACAATTGTTTAATGCCCTTCATGAAATTTAAAGGTGTAAACATATTCTTTTCACAACTTAGATTTTGTTTATTATAAACTCCGAATCTGTTAAGGTTGTTATCCGCATACTAAAATGTGACATCTCAATAGCAGTTTTTAAAATAGAGTTCAAAACTCACTTCGAGAATCACTCAATTAATAATTTTCATTTTCTCCTGGATTTTGCTTCAAGATTTAGAACATTTTCAGTTAATTTTTACGGAAGCTTTCTGGAGTGAAAATGAAAACTTTCTGCGCATTCTGTATTATGAGTAATTAATATGCGCATGCGCTTTGTCAAATGATTGTACCCAGAAAAATGAATTGAATATCCATAATTTAGAAAAATGCACACTTCCTCAAGCGGACACTTCTTTCAGTGTCTCAAAAAGTTTTAGAAATTTGGTCGATTTGTTTATTTTATACACAAAGCGTGGCTGCAAGGCAGTGTAAGACTTGTTCACAGACAGTGATAGCTGGTTTTGAGAAAATACATCCCTAATGGCAATAGCTGTTGAACCGCAGAGGACGAGTTTCCGATATCAGCAGTTGCTCAGTTCTCCAAGGAATCAAATACAAGTCTATGTCCAAGACTTTCTCAATTTAGATAATCAAGTCTTCCTACATGATGAAGGTGTCCCATATATCCCATGAGTGAAAAACATGCATTGGTGCATACAAACCATCGAATTATCAAAACATTACAAAAATACTAAAAATATAAAAGTTTGAAGTAAAATTTACACACATCGACTCATTGCAAAGGATATAAAAACTAGTGTGCTTCTAGAAAATATTAAAACATTTGTTTTAAATTTACAATTTTTCTTTAAGGGGGAGCCTGGTTTATGAGGTCTAAAAATTGCATCTCTACTGCAAAGTTTTTTCTATCTTTTAATGAACATTTAAAAAGTATAAAAAAATTTTGTACTGGTTAAAATAAGTTGAAAAACATGTTTAACATAGAAATTAGTAGGGCGCTGCAACGCTGGAGTTTCCAACTGGCGTACAAGATACAGCTCGTAATTATTATCTAAAGCAAAAAATTCAAATGGATTTCTAATTATCATGATTTTTTATTCTAGATGAACTAAGAAAACTGATCGAAATTCCAAAATTTCAACTTTTTGGAGGTTTTAAAGAAAAAAATGCCTTTCTATAAAAAAAAATTCACTTCAACTTGGTATAAAAATCTTGAAAATTTTTTTTTATCTATTTTGTTAGTTCAAATAGAAGAGAATTTAATACTGAAGGGAACAAGCTATGATTCATTTCAAAAGGTTCATTAGTATTTTTTCATTCATGTACGCCAATTCAAAGAAATCATAAAAATGAAAAGTCGAGAAAAGAAGATAAAGTTTGTACTATAGCTGTCCGGTCACAGCGTAACTACCTAACGCTCGCCTACCTTTGGCTTTGTATCTACGGAAATATTGAGAATCAGGCTCTGTAACTTTGTGTGAATATTCTGAAATATATTAGGAATCGCTTAAAACGGAAAAACAAAAATTGATTTTTTTGACCTTATAAACCAGGCTCCCCCTTAAATTAAGTTGGAAACTATGTACACATACATATCAGCATATACAGATATATACTGAACAACGATGACTCACTTTTATTGCATAATGGAATATATTCCAATTTGCCTATTTATTTATTATTTCATTGATCATCAGCATTTGAATGTTGAAATAAACTAATTCACTAAACTTATTGTTTAGTAAACACAATAATAAAAATGGTTTATTTTTGCTTGGAAGCTTTGCCGACGGCTACTCAAACGTAAAGCCATCAACACAATAGCCAGAGTGTTTTGGTTTTTGCTTCCTTCTATCTGTCTGCTTAGCCACGAGTGAAGAAATGAATAATGGCTGCTGCTGCTGCTCGACGACCTCCATAAAATACACGTTCAACATAGATCGGCCCATAAATACAGCTCATACAGCTGCAACAACAATTCTGTTAACAAAACAAGGAAAAGAGAAAGACGGAGAGTGAGCGCAATGAGAGTAAAAACTCAGCCATTGTTGTCTAAATAGCCGTCGGCTCTGTTTGTCTGCCTATCGCAGTTTTCTGCCTGCTGGAACTGTATGAAATGCTGTTGCTTGTGTCATCAAGCAGCTCTGCTGCTATCGTTGCAACCACCGGCCCTATTTACCGTCAATACGGTGACTCTCTTGCTTTTTTGATATACGAAGTACCGTAACGAATTCCAGCTGTTAATGATTAATAGTGCCATATGGTATCCTTGTCTATTCAATGGTATTTGGTGGCAGTGTACTCTGTCTTTTAAAATTGAGGTTTTGTTGATTTGAGAATCAGCTGTTTCCCGCCTATTTTCAGCCACTCTCTTAATAACAAGATTACCCTTGGATTTACGGGCATGCGGTTCTCTTAAATTTAACTCCAGAAAATATCGATATAAAATACGATATTCATCGATTGCAAATGTTTTTATTAGTGTGGGGTGGAAAAGTTGAGGAGACTTCAATGGCAAAAGCTAATATGAGAAAAAGGGCAATTGAACATTTGCACGCTTCCAAACTATTAAAATTAATTTCAAAATTATTAGCTTTGCTTTACACAAAGCAAATTAAAAGAATTTTTTGCTTGCAGGATATTTGAAATATCTTAAAGTAGAAATGCCTTTGAAAACAAGTTCTTCGCCTTTCTTTTTTCAATTTCAAATTATAGACGTATTTCGAATGGCAATTCGTTATCCGCTTAATGATGTATACACTTGTAGTAGATGGTCTACAATTAACAATAATAAATGATATTAGAAGATATTTAGGCATAATTGAGGCGCAATTTCTCTTTAACATTATAAATTTATTCTAGTTTATTTACATAAATATTCTATTATTGAAATTAGGCATTCTTGGCCGCTAAATTATTGCTCAATTTTAATATTTCTCTTGAAATTATTCCTCCCGAGAATTTGAAATAAATTTATTTGTGTTCGTTGACTGAGCCAATTCGCCAAAAAACATTTTGAACTAATCTGAATTTCACAATTCGTTGACTGCAAGTACATTTGCAACTGAATTTTGCAATAACACCACCAGATTAGAACGCGCCTCAAGCTACAACTAAACTGGAAGGTCAAGACTTACCATCTTACCACTTGAATGAAGAAGATGGGTGATCACAACGAACCAAAGTGTTTATAATCTAAACTCAATAAAACAGGGCAAGTACTAAAATTTACTGAGAAAGTTAGAGTCAGAGAAATACTTTGAACCCATGAAGAGGTCATCATAATAATAACAATTCACAATTTTGCTAAATTTAGTTTTCACAATTCCCCTATTTTCGTAGTAGGTTTTGATTATTCTGTATGGTTCTCGAACGAAATCGAGTAAGCAAGCGGAAGTAAGTAAGCTAGTGGGTTGCAGATTTTCTACTTAACTAAAACTGTATCAACTATTGCAAAGCTCTGCGAAAAAAGAAGCTTGAACTTGAAATATGTACACCAATATTAAATCAAATTAGTGCAAGAACTGAATCTGTTTGATGATTTGAGGCGCTAGACCCTGCGAAAGTTGCAAGATATGCTGCTATTCATTACTTAACTTCCATTACTCAACTTAATCTCGTCATTAGTGAAACATTAATGCGAGTGAGTTTTGTTGGACTAAATGCACTTATGAATGAATATGTCAATTCAATTTGCGTTTTTTCTCACAATGCTGAAGTGTGAACGGAAGGAAAGAAACAAAGTATTTTCTAATAGCGGTCGCTTTGAAGCCAGGCACGACAAGCCTCGAATATTTTCTGCTATGAAAAATCGTCTCATAAAATGTATGATGTTCGGTATGGGATAAAGCGGTAAATTCCTTCGTTTGCGGAACAACATCAAGACGCGCACCACAAATTGGAGGAGGCGCTCTTCCAAACACCCAACAAGGATATATAGAAGTTTGGGAACCTCTGCAATCTGATCCAAGATTATTTATTTATTTTTTTATTTTTATATCTTGTATTTATTCATATAAGAGTAATCCATATTAACAAAGTAGCTTACATACTACTTAGAGATGGGTGTTACACATCAAAAAATAAAACATTTAACAATAATTTGAATTCAAACTTAGGCGAAGAAGAATCGATGGCTAAAGAATTTGGGAGAATATTAAATTCATTCAAGGTTATAGAAATAGGTGCATTAGATGCATAGAGAGTTCGGAAATCACTCTGTGTAAAAAATATCATTATTACGGAGGGTCCTGTTCGGTATATGAAAACAAATGCGCTCGGGGAGATTTTATGATCCAATTACACCTTTGAAAAAGTCAGAAGTGAATAGGGGAATAGTATAGGTTTTTTTACTTTGAAGAGAATATAAGTTAATTAGCGCACATCTTGCTCAAAGCGTATTAACGTTTTTTTTTTTTTTTGGAGCGGCATGAGTTTATTAGTATGGCGTTCGTGATGAAGACTCCAGATAAAATAAGTGTACGCTGAAATACCAGCGTACCAGTTACGTAAATAATAGCTAAAGAGTATAGGGATGAATGCGACGAATGAAAGTAAGTACTGAGTACGACTTAGGAATGGTGTAACTTAGATTAGTATGAAATATAAATTTCGAGCCAAAACGACACCTAAGTCAGTTAGCTCGTTAAGAGCGGATAGTCAAGTGCCATCAATGTAATAAGAAGTGCGGATAACGGTACAAGCGCTTCTTTTAAGGGGGGAGCCGGGATTATG
Source organism: Anastrepha fraterculus (assembly GCA_037575425.1). Classification (NCBI taxonomy): domain Eukaryota; kingdom Metazoa; phylum Arthropoda; class Insecta; order Diptera; family Tephritidae; genus Anastrepha; species Anastrepha fraterculus. The sequence goes on from JAYXIM010041011.1 coordinate 47,021, forward strand.
AGGTCTAAAAATTGCATCTCTTTGCGATTTTTTTTTTTAAGGAAAAAATTAATTTAGCACTGCAAAGTTTTTTCTATCTTTTAATGAACATTTAAAAAGTAAAAAAAGTTTTTGTACTGGGTAAAATAAGTTGAAAAAAATGTTTAACATACAAATTAGTAGAGCGATGCAACGCTGGAGTTTCCAACTGGCGTACAAGATACAGCTCGTAATTATTATCTAAAGCAAAAAATTCAAATGGATTTCTAATTATCATGATTTTTTATTTTAGATGATCTAAGAAAACTGAGAGAAATTCCAAAATTTCAACTTTTTGGAGGTTTTAAAGAAAAAAATGCCTTTCTATAAAAAAAAAAATCACCTCAACTTGGTATAAAAATCTTGAAAATTTTTTTTTTATCTATTTTGTTAGTTCAAATAGAAGAGAATTTAATACTGAAGGCAACAAGTTATGATCCATTTCAAAAGGTTCATTAGTTTTTTTTCATTCATGTACGCCAATTCAAAGAAATCATAAAAATGAAAAGTCGAGAAAAGAAGATAAAGTTTGTACTACAGCTGTCCGGTCACAGCGTAACTACCTAACGCTCGCCTACCTTTGGCTTTGTATCTACGGAAATATTGAGAACTAGGCTCTGTAACTTTGAGTGAATATTCTGAAATATATTAGGAATCGCTTGAAACGAAAAAAAATCATTTTTTTTACCTTATAAACCAGGCTCTCCCCTTAAGCTGCTTAAAAAGTTCATAGTGACATCTACTTATAGTCTTACTTATATGTACTAAGAGAGAGTAAATTGAAAACTACCAATCCGATTAATGAATTTTCTCACGCAACTAATTTTTGAAAATTAAGCTTAAAATTTGAAATCTTTGCCAAAAAGCAAAATCAGAATCTTTTTTTTTTTGCATAAAACTGTAGCTCGCGAAAACTGTGCGTCATATCAGTAGTGAGTGTGAAGAATTTGATATGATTTGGACAGTATCCTTTGCCTCTAATCTGAGTCTATCACATTTCTATTGTAATATGCGTTGAACACGGCCATCAATTGGTCAATTATTTATGCCGCAAGATCTTTACAAACACAAACTTTACCACAAACTTAGTTCGTCATTTGAAATTCACACTAAAATTTATACCAAACTCTTGCGTCGATGTATGCCTAGTAAATTCAAAAAAATTAATAAAAACATTTTTGTAATATTTTTAAAGCATATAAACCGTTCCTTCAGACAAAAATTGCGTAATTGAGTTTTCAATAAGATAAAAATCGTGTTGGCTACAGATCAATTAGTAGATTTTAGGCAAAATGTCTGAAAACTTTTGCGAGATTTTAAGCGCCAGTTCTCATGCGATTGCATAAATTTGCATAACCAACTAGAAGCGGCTTTAACATTACGTCGATCGATGTATGAACAACCGAATCGGTACGAAGAACAACAAAATCACGCAATTGTCCATCTTTTGGCGATTTATTGTAGATGTGGCCATTGGTTGTATGTACGGCGTAATGTCGTCGCGTTTTATTCAGACGCACGCAATAAGCGCGCGGATGGTATCATCGACAGCGTCATAGAGACCTGGTTGAGGAAAAGTAAAAAGTGACTGTGTTATCGCTAAGCTAAGCGTTTTTAATGAAGCCAATATCGGAGCGGTATGGGAGAAATTAAAAGTTCTCTACCTAACATACTTACTATATTTTGTTTAACTTGATTGCCTTGCCCATGTAGTTGTTTAAGAACTTCTCAGCAAATGCATTGAACAACTGTTTAGCAAGGATTCATGCGCTGTTACGTTGGCTTACAACGTTAGACAGATCTGGTAACAACGCCAGCCGTCAGCCGCTGCCATAGCGATACATATCACTGCATACCGCATTTGTTCGTCGAAACAATGAATTTGCATGTGGAAAAATTGTGTTTGTAGACTTGTTAATTTTTTTAAGTTGTAGCGCGTCTGCCGCTCGACAGCTACAAACAAACAGTGGGAAGAGCGAAATGAAACATGCATAAATACAGGCACGGTCAAGATGAACTCAGCTGTCGTTGCAACTTGCGTTTTGCTTATCCTGTCCACCAGTAGAAATGGAGCTACTTAACATTCGCGTGCGTGACCATTGCAAAAAACACTGCTCGTAGTAAATACAAAATAAAGGAACTAAAAAGACAGCGACTAACAAACAGAATGATCGGCCAATGCGTTGCGCATGTGCGCGCTTACAATCTTGACGATTCATTTGTGCGCTCACGCACTTTGCTAAAGTTCGTTTATTATCGCTGAGACACACTTTGCGGCGACTTAATTTTATGTGTGCAAGCTGTTTAAACTCCGTCGATTAAAATGCAACAACACTGCGAGCGAAACCAAGCAACAAGCAGTCGCAACTTTCGTATGTAGCAATGCATGCCTTAGGCATTTCAAAATTTCAAACTCTGGAGCTATGGGGAAAGGTACTTCGAAGTATTGCTGCATGTTCATTCTTACATTTGGAGGGCCACATACATGTATGTAAGTGGATATTAGGGATTCCACGATTTCGATCTTTTTGGATCCCGAAAATCCCGGTAATATATGCCAACAACTCTGGAATTTACGGGCTTTGTAATTTCTTATGAAGCAGATGTAATGAAGACAGAAAAATGCCTTTTTATAGGGGAAAAGCAGCATTGACAACAAAAACGCAACCTTTTTAGCAAATATGGATTTCAATATTTTTAAGTCACTAAAATTGCGGGACTATTTTGTCAACTGTCGGGATTTTAAATTTTTTACGCAACGTATTTTGGTTGTTATTTTTCTTTTTAATATAAAATTAATACACAGATATATGTTTTCCAAACAGAGGTGTTATTTTGATATGCAAAGAAAAATGCTATTAAATGATCGGATGTTTATTTCATTATAAAGAGGAAGGTATGCCGTTCATAGTGGAAATAACATCAGGCAAACGATGAAATTCATGAAATTTTCCATAACCGAATTGCAAAGTGGCTGCCCTATGTCCTCGATAGCCTCACGAATTCCATCTTTGAGGTCTTAAATCGACTCTGGACTGTTGGCGTAGACCTTCTCTTTCACGTGGCCCCAAAGAAAAAAGCCACAAGGTGTTAAATCACAAGATCTCGGTGGCCAATTGTAATCACCTCTTTGAGAGATAACGCCGTTCGGAAACTTTTCCCGTAAACGATCCATGGTCTCGTTGCTTGTGTGGCACGTAGTGCGGTCTTGTTGAAAATAAACGTTGTCCAGATCAATACCATCCAATTCCGGCCATAAAAAATCGTTAATTATATCTTCATTGCGCAGTTCATTCACCAATAAAAGCCTTAAACATTTGCACTGACGCACTTGATTTTCTATTTCACTGTAAATGAATTTACTTTAGAGCTTAAATGGTGCGGGTTGCACTTCTTTCAACCACCAAAATCAGATATCTTTAGCTTAAAGTATTACTAAATGCGTTTAAATTTAAGTATTGCCTTTGGTTGTGTTACTAATGAAATAATATAACTTTAAGAAAAAGAGTATTAAAAAAAATGTATATTTCTTTTTATTACATATTAATATCAAACAACATTAATGCAATTTTTTCAAAATAATCAATACCTAAATCTAAAAAAAAATAGCTGACGTTCGGAGACGGCTTGAAACTGTAGGTCCCTCCATTTGTGGAACAACATCAAGACGCACGCCACAAATAGGAGGAGGAGTTGGGTCAAACACCCAAAAGGGTGTAAGCGCCAATTATATATAGATACTCGTATATGTTATATATAATATATATATATAAATCTTACAGATATATTACGGCTTAGACAAGACAGTGCTTTTTTATTAGTCGATCCTGTTAATGTGACTGGGGTTTTGCAGGGAGCAATCTTTTGCAGGCAGCCGCGGTAGCCGAATTGTTAGAGCGTGACTACCATTCGGAAGTGCATAGGATGAAACACCAAAAGGAAATGGTAAAACTCCGAGTGCATTTCTGCCGTGAAGAAGCCCTCATAAAAAACCAGGAAGGCAAGCAAAGCTGTAGGTCCCTCCATTTGTGGGAAAACATCAAGACGTACACCATAAATTGGGTGAGGACCTCGGCCAAACACCAACGAAGGGTGTACGAGCCAATTATTTATACATACACTTATATATAAACTTTTACGTTATGCGTTGCACTTTTTTAGGATTGTATAAAACCATCCAAACTCTATTTTTCGGCACGGAATCCTAACTAAATAAGCAAACGAAGCTACAGGTTTCCCTGCTATTTTATATATGCCCATTTCTAAGTGCTTGTTTATACAAGTATTTGTTTCGTATATATTAGAAAAATAATATTTACATTCGATGGAGGATATCTTAACTGCCCCACTCCACTGCTAAATTTTACAGAGTCTTTCAAGCTTGGGTTTCTGTTGCAGCAGTATTCTGTTTCGACTACTGTCACAGTTCGATGGCGTATCGTTTGAAGGAGTAAAGTAGACGGCCTACATTTTTCTAAAAGGAATGCGATTTTGCTCGAGAATAGTATAAATCAATTTAAATTCACTACAAACTAATGGGCCTGTGAAAACTATCGGCGACCATCAAAGTTACCCAGGAAAAATTTCTAATGCACGCCAAACTATATATGTATTTTATATATTTATGAGTCAAACGAAAGAGGATACATCCAGTTGTGAAAAGAAAAAAAATGGTTTTTAATTTTTAACCTCGTTCTTAATTTTTAATAAAAAAAAAGTAGTTGAACTTTAGTCCTATGAAATAAGGGGCATATACGCATTAGATACTGTGTATAAAATATCTACATTTATCGTTACGAAAGGTAAGCAAAAAAAATAGCTGGATTACTCGTTTGATATCCATACTAATATCATAGAGTGAGTATAAATATTTGAAATTTTTCTTTGAAAATTCGGTTCTTTAAAACTTTAAAGTATTTTAAAAACTTAAATTGATGAGGAGTATTTAGTATTACTATATAGAATCCATAGATTCACGTGCATATGATCTTTTTCCTGCATAACAAAAGGAGTTGATTTTTGTCGTACGGTGTAATTACCTAACAGAAACCAAAATAAAAAGATAAATGGTTTTTATTCAGAGAAATATTTTTGTAGGAAATTTAATGCTTATATAATAAGGAACCTCTTTTACCAAATGCTTGCTTGCCAGTAATAGTTTAATGGACCTCCATCAAAGATTAATATCATCAAATTATATAGAGATGTTAGAAACGAAAGAAGTCGAAGATGAAAGAAATGTTAGAAAAAGTTCAAACAAAGTGTTTTTAGCATATATTTAACACATACATAGGTATATTTCATATATATATGAGCTGCATTGAAACAGACTTAAGCTTTTGAAGCTCGCTTTTATCTCATCTACCCTTGACCCCATCATACAGTTGATATGTCTAATAGTATGCCTAAAATATCAGCAAGAAGAGATGGTAACTCCACCAAGTAATTTTGGCCTGATCATATTAGTCATGGTGCACTCATCCTACAATATTAAGCTGTAAATGCGCAGAATCTTAGCTGCCTGGATTCGTAGCATTCATTGATATTTCAATCTATCGGGGATTTTAACAGTGATCGCTAAGAGATGTGGGTAAGTTATCACGAAGTGAGTATTGCTCAACCACATATGTTTTTAATTTGAAGTAAAATGGAACATAAATAGATACAATTTTTGAAATATCTCTAAAGTAAGGTGAATTTATTTGTCAAACTTCGCGGGATTAAAATTTCGCTCTAATTATTTTTTTCATGAGTTGGCAACACTGTTAATAATATCTGGACCAACTTTCATGTGAATGTCATTATCAGTAATATACTTACGCTTGTGTTTACCAAAGGACCAAGAGTGCATTTTTCGATTTTTACAATGTTTGATTTGATTGAGCAGAGAAGTGCCATCAAATTTTGTTTGCGGAATGAAATTTCGGCTGCGGAAACGTTTAGCTTGTTGCAGAAGGCATTTGGTGATTCGACTTTGTCGCAGAAAAATGTTTATAAGTGGTACAAAGACTTCAAAGAGGGTCGAGAACGTGTTGATGACTTGGAGCGCTCCGGACGACCATCGACGTCAACAGATGACCAACACGTCAATAAAGTGAAGGAGTTAGTGCTCAAAAATCGTCGGTTGACTGTTAAAGACCTTACTGATATGATCGGAATATCAGAAGGATCTATGAAAACCATTTTGAAAGACCATTTGGGCCTACGAAAAGTCAAATCTCGTTTGGTACCGAAAACTCTCAATTTCTTGGAAAAAAGTCGTCGCGTTGATGTGTGTGAAACAATGATTTCAGACTATCAGGACAAGCTCAAATGCATCATTACGGGAGATGAGACTTCGATTTATGCTTACGACCATGAAACAACCGACCAATCAACGAATATCGTGCTAAAGGCGAGGCCAGACCGAAAAGAGCACGTCAAAGTCGTTCAAAAATAGAGGTCATGATGACACTTTTTTCCGATTTTCGTGGTGTGGTGCACTAAGAATTCCTTCCACCTGGCCAAACTATTAATAAGGAATATAATTTGAGCGTTATGCGTCGTTTACGTGAAGCAATTCGTCTAAAAAGACCAGCAGAAGAGATTTTATGAAATTTGAATACAGAATGTCATACGTAATCATAGAGTTAATAATCTTGGAGGGACTAAGGCTTTTTCGAGCTTAATTTTTTATAGTTTTAGCACATCTTACCATATTGAAAGCTTGCTAGCTTTAGCCACTCTCATACCACCTGCATTCATTTCATCTCAATCTGCTAACAAAAATAAAAATCGAATGCCTTAAATGCTAGACAACAATGGTAAATTTCGACCGCCGAAAAATTGCATATCCGGATGATTATATTAGTGTTAATGTTGCATTGCATTTCCGGATGATTATATTAGTGTTAGTGTTAAAATTTAATTTTTTCAGTACATTTTTGAATAATCTACTGTTAATTTACATTCAAGTGATTTTATTCCGAGTCAGATGTTTCAGAATCTGTTGAAACTTTTCTTACATTATGTTTCGAACGGTTTTTCAGAAAAAATTCAACAAATTTCTCTGCAGTTTAGAATCTGTAGTTCTTCAAAGCTTCAACATTTACTTCCATAAAGAGTACGCCGGGAACTACTTGCTTTCTCGTCTGCCGCAATCAACACCTTGGGTTTACCCTGACATTCCATAGCTAATATTTTTACTATCATAAAGAATCGACGAAGAAAACATTCTGAAATTTCAGGTGGTAGGAAAATTAGTTTGTGGCTACACAGCTTAAAATAAAGTGGTCATAAAGCATTAAGCCGACTCGAAACGGCAGATATTTTTTATGAGGAGCTTTCGCATGGCAGAAATACACTCGGAGGTTTGCCATTACCTGCCCAGGGGCGACCGCTATTAGAAAAAACATTTTCTTCATTTTGGTGTTTCACAGAGATTCGAGACTACGTTCTCCGAATTCCGGTAGTCACGCACCAACCCATTCGGCTGCGGCGGTCATCGTGTCGATAGATTTAAAAAGAAACTTGAACTTGAAAGGCGCTGTATTTGCAACAAATGACTTTGGAAATTACTGATCTTAAATTGCCATGTGTAAAGTTTTTTAGTTTTATTTCTTGTTAATTCGAATACAAAAACCGTCTGCAGCGACGTTAATGTAGTACTGATGTTGCCGATATAGCAATACAACGCAATGAAAGTGTGTGTGTATGTATCCACACTTTTTTTGTGGTAAATGGGGTAATGCGCTAAGTGGTTGCTCAATACGATTACATGCATAGCTACACCATTAGTACACTGGAAAAGACAAAAATGCCTGCAGAGCTCTTCGAGTATTTCAAGCAAAAATTATCAGCAACACTTTTACTTGAACATTTAAACTTTAAGCCTAAATAGTGGATTATTGGAATTCTCGAGCTAAAATTTCCAAACCGCAGTTAAAAAACGTATAGGACATTAACTGAGATGGATCGTCAATCCAGGATTTTAAAGTAATCGCAACTTCGTTTTATCGATTTAGTTGACGTAGAAAGCAAGCAACACAACGAAGAAAGGGTGCCAGTAATGAAAATATGTATGTTAGCAAACAAATGTTTGTTTATGTATTAGATTATGTTCAAACAATTAGTATTCGACAGTGAAAGTGTTATGATTTTGTTTGTGAAAAATTCTGTCTGAGGAAAATTGATAAAAACTTAATTTTAGAACGAATTTTATTAGTTAATAATTGACATATTTAAATAGATACCGATGAATGCAATAGAGTTTTGGCTTTGTCGAGGAAAAAAGAAGGATAACTTGCTAAGTCTTCAAAGTTTAAGAAAGCATCAACTGCTCCATTCAGTAGAAGAACAAAATGCAACTTAAAGGTCATTATGTAAAAATAAGTTTCGTTCCAACCTATAGCATTTCCTTTTTTACAGGGTCGGCAATCTTTGTTTTTTGGGAGGCCTATTGCAGCGGCGTTCTTCCGCATTCTACGAAGCTCCTTCTTATGGAAATAGTGAGTTCAAGTCAAAATCCACACCCAAAACTTGAGAAGGCGCCACATTACTTCTATTATAGAAGTACTTCTATGTACTTCTATTATAAAATTAAATAATTTTTTTCGTCACGTGCTTTAAAACACGAAATCGAAGTTGCCATTCATGAAATTGGAGCCCAAAGTCAATTGGAGTAGTCATTTGATCGATATTAGTTTTCATTCATAAATGGCAATGTCCAATCTTCAAAATAAAAAAAAAGTATGAAAAAATATTGACTAGTTTTTTTTTTATAGCCGATTCAAAAAGCCCTTTATAATGCAGCCGCTATAATTTTTCGGTGTATACCACCACATTTTTCTAAAGAGTGCACACTTGTTATTCTCAAAAAAGCACGAAAACTGGTATTCACAATTCAGTCTCGAAACGTTCATTCATTTCCATTGAGTGAATATCTATCTATCCCTAGTATTTGCAGATGCAAATGCTGCAAAAATACTCGTAATTGTTGCTCAGTAAAAAGAGCGTCCGATTACATTTGCTGTTGTTGTTGGCAACAATTGCATGCTTAAAGTTCGTGAGTGTGTTTGTATGCGCGTGTGAGTGTTGGCAACATTTAAATTATGTTGTTTTGTCGCATGTTTAAGCACTTTGTTGAGTTTTGTTTGTGTTTATTGCTTCGAGTTGGTGCTTTGCAGCAATGCCGTGACATTTACGTTGCATGTTCACTGCACTGATCTCACTCCGCATTCCGCATTGCGCACGCCGCACTCTGTCTCACGTGGTATTGACTCCAACGTAAGGTAGAAACATATCATCTTCAATGAATAAATGAAAATGTTTTGATTTCTTAGATTTTTGTTGTTATTGTCTTTTGCGTATATTGTTCTTAAGTGGTGTTTGTAGTGTTGCATTGGATTGTGGCGCGCTTGTCGTTTTGCTGCCATTTACGAGCGTACTGTCCACTCCTCGAACTGCATAACATTTTGGTATGCAATTTTAACATCTTATTTGGATTATAAACTGAAAGCGTTTAACGCAGCAATCGCTTGTTTACTGTCAATTGAATTGTCAATTGGTTTGGTGACAGGCGCAAGCACAGCAACAGGCACATCCGACTGTTAGCGCCAAGATACCAACCAACCAGACACTGCGTCAGCTGATGAGCACTGCTAATGGAGGGACGAATGTTTGCTTGTCAGGCATTACAAGGTGTGCGCATGCGTGTAATCGCTTGCATTTTTGCCTTCGACATTGCAGTCCTTATGGAGCTGTCGCCTGGAAGCTTCCATTTAAAACAATGCAAGGAAAAATGCTAATTTTAAGCAGATCAACAGTTTTTAAGAATTTGGAATTTGGTTTATTGAAATACAGTCATTCGTTCAGTAAACAATTAAAGTATTGTAATTAGTCAAGCAAGGATGTCCCCAAGGGGGTGTTCTTTCTCCGCTGCTGTGGTACTTCGTCGTAGTCTCTCTATTAGTAGAGATGCAGGAACTCGGTTTTCACGTCCAAGCATATGCGGACGACGTCTGTGCGCTAACATCAGATAAATCCTTAAGGAGGCTTTGCACGAAAGTGCAGAGGATTCTTGACAAAATCGATGACTGGTGCATGAGACAAGGTCTTTCCGTTAACCCGAACAAAACAACCATAGTCTTTTTTACGAGAAAACGGAAATTGGATGGACTCAGTCTTCCAACACTGAGAGTTGTGACACTTGGTCTTTCCAACGAAGTTAAGTATCTAGGAGTAATCTTGGATAAGAAGCTGACTTGGGAGACACACGTTTCACTGAAGGTGAATCGTGCATTGAAGATTTTTCAGCAATGCCGTAGAGCCTTTGGCAAAACTTGGGGTCTGAAACCTTCTGTGGTCCTATGGATATACACAGCACTTATCAGACCAATCATCACTTACGCTTCTGTGGTCTGGTGGCGACGGAGCATGGTTAAGTCCACAATCCGGGAACTATACAGGCTGCAAAGAAGTGTATGTTTATGCATCACGGGTGCCATGAGTACAACCTCTGGGGATGCCCTAAATGCTATGCTTGATTTGCTCCCCCTGGATCTTAAGATACAACAGGAAGCAATAAAAGCAATGTGTAGACTCCATAAATGTGGTTTCTGGCACGAAGATGGAACTTCGGGACACAGAGAAATCTTTAAGTTGCGGTCGGAGCAGTATCCACTGTTTTTAGCACCTAAAGATGACCTGATACCCACAGTTTCATTTGGAAGGAAATTTGATGTCAGATTTCCATTGCGTGAGCAATGGAGCAATCCAGAATGCATACAGGGAGGTTTGACGGATATTTTCTTTACCGATGGGTCCAAGACTGAAATAGGGTCTGGAGCCGGATGGTACTTAAACGATAGTAATAAGTATCACTATGCTATGGGGGGAATGGCAACTGTTTTCCAAACGGAAGTTTTTGCCATCCTAAAAGTAGCCGAATGGATAATCGAGAGGAGATGGAGCGGGAAACAGATTGGAGTCTTCAGTGACAGTCAGGCTGCATTGAAGGCCCTGGAGAACGCGAAGCAAACCTCAAAGATTGTTCAAGAATGTAAGAAGAAGCTTAATTCTGTCGCAAGACAAAACAGGCTTGTACTTATATGGGTTCCGGGACACTCCGGTTTTCAAGGAAACGAAATTGCCGACGAATTGGCCAACCGTGGATCAGCGGTGCCCCCACAGGGGCCAAAGCCAATAATCGGAATCAGTCCCGCAGGAATCAATAATTGGATCAGCGATTATGTAGGCAATCTACATAAAGAGCGACGGTCCGGTCTAGAACGCTGCAGAACTGCAAAGTGTTTTGTGACAAGTCCGAACAGAAAACTGTCAAACTTTCTACTAAAACTTAGAAGGAAAGACATTCGGTTGATGGTTGGCAGCATTACAGGACACAACCCATGGGGTCAGCATATGACCACCATTGGAATCATCGAGGACCCGGTATGCCTGTCGTGCTTGGAGGAGGCGGATAGCACTGAGCACTTTCTGTGTTAGTGTCCTGCCTTTGCTAGAGCACGACTACGAGTATTGGGTTCCGATGTCATGAGTCAATGAGTAATATTCGTTCTCTAAAACTGGAGGATATTTACAGATTTGCCAAAGAATCTGGAAAATTCTCACAGGACTAACTATCTCTATCTCTGTCTCTACTCTTTTCTATCTCTTTCTCTAATACTTTTCTCCCTCCCTCCTTGACTATCTACCCCCTTTCCAGAGCTTTAAATACAATGGGCTCTTTAGTCTGAGTGTTTTAGGAGCCACCAAATCTCCTGGTGCTCCTTGGCTCGACCTTTTCAAATTCAAATTCATTGTAATTAGTTCTAAATTCGTTTTAAACTTCGAATATATTTTTTTCGTAACCCTTTATTAGGTACTGTTAGTATTTAAACTTAAAATATTTAAGATGTTTCCTTCTTTTTGGGTTTCAATAGTATTTAGAAGCCAATAGCATTATATGAACTGTTCTTTTGAAAGTGGTATAAGTCCCTTTTTTAAAAAAATGAGTTAATGGTAATTTAGGAGAGCTATAGACACCTTTTATTCACAGTTAGCAATAAACCAAGGCTACAATAAACCAAAACAGTTTTGCTGAGCAATGCTATAGCACAAATATTTCTTTTGAAAGTGGAATAAGTCCATTCCAAAAAAAAACTTTCTTATTGAAATTATTATTGCAAAGGTTTTTCAAATAATTTGGTTATGTTTTCACTGTTCTGTTGTTTTCTTTTTAAACAATAAAATATGTAGGTATGTATGCAAATATTTAAAGTAAAAATCTGTTTGTATCTTTTGTTACATTTTCTTATTTCTTACTACGATTTTTCTGAACTTTCGCCAAGCAATCGGTCTCGTGAGCTGTCAACCCTGGAAACGACCTTTTCTCGGCAAAGAACTTGAGTGTTGTTGGAAATACTTCAGTAGTAGCTGTAGCTATCCTAAGCAAATACTCGAGCATAAAAAGTTAGTAAGGCTTATGGGACAAATTATTGCACTGAACAGTATGTATGTATATGTATATATGTATATATACATACGTATATGTGTATGTGCATTTAGGAAATCTCACCTGTGCATATAAATTAAATTTTTCAAATCGCATTTTCAGCTATCCAATGATGATTGATACGAAATTATCTGAAATAGAAAAAATAAATTTAGTTGTTTTTATTCTTTTTTAAGCATTATTAATTTTAAATGAAGTTATGTGCGTATGTAATTTTAATTGCTGCGAAAATTAGATTAAAGATTAAATGTCCGCACAGAGATGACTTCTATTTTTTTTGTTGCTTTAAACATGCTATGAAATTCAAATTGTCGAGTCAACCAGCCATTGATGCCGCAGCAAACAACACAACCAGCCGCCATGAAATCATTTCCCATCGCAGCGGAAAAAATATTGTTTGTGTGCAGGGATGTGTGTGCGCAAAGTTCCGCTGGTATTTAACGCCATCTACTGTTCACTAGCCGTACAACAGTACAATGAATGTGGTGTGTCTGCATCTGGTCGTTGTAGTTTCTCACAGCGTGTGCGGCAACGTTTGCATCGCAATAGATACGCAGATAAAAACGTATCTGAGAAAAAGCATCTCGCGTGAATTACGAGGATGAACATTGAGTACACTGGGTTGAGCAGCGTCGGATAGACGAAGTGATGGAATATTGAAATGATCAGACCAGTTGTAACTACAAAAATAACTCATTATTTGCATATAAAATTTCTTCAACGTAGGAATGTTTAATCAATTGATTATGGGGCTAGGCTTTCCATACATACACACAAAGTGCCTATTTGGATGGTGAAGGCAGGGGAGGGGGCGTGTTACCGCTCACCACACCAAACGAAAAATATGAAATTTTTTATTCAAAATTTTAACTATTTATTCAAAAATTAAAAATTTAAATGGTATGTATAAATAACTTATAAGAAAAATCGCACTGAAATAAAAATTCGCAGTGTTCATTAAAATATTCTCATATTCATATGTATATGTATGTATGTACAGTGAACTCGCTAATATATTATATGAATTAACAGCCAAACATATGAACTTCCCAAAATATGAACATTTTCCCCCACCATTGAATGAAATATGAAGATCGTTGTTTTGAAAATTTTCTAGCGGATTTCAAGTTTTAGGTAATTTGCATTTAAAATGCTTATACCTATATTTGTATGTATGTATGTAGCGTCACACAAAAAATATTGATTTAATTTAGCATTGAATTTCTAATGCCGTTAATTTTTTTACTTGCTTCCTGTCGTTAGACAATAAGTAATTTAATTTACAAAGAGATGGAATGAGAGTTATATTGAACGACCAATATCCTCAAGTTCATTTTAAAGAAGTATACATACATATGCATATATAGGGTGGGTCATGTAAAATTTGCTTTTTGAATCGGCTATAAAAAAAAAACTAATCAATATTTTTTCAAACTTTTTTCTTTATTTTGAAGATTGAACATTGTCATTTATGAATGAAAAATAATATCGTTCAAATGACTGCCACGACTGGCTTTACAGTAGGCCATTCGATCAACCCAATTTTTAAGCACATTTTCGATTGTTTGGGCTCCAATGTCATCAATAACAACTTCGATTTCGTGTTTTAAAACAGCAATCGTCTCTGGATGGTTCGCATAGCATTTGACTTTAACGGCTCCCCACAAAAAATAGTCCATTCGGCTTAAATCACAGCTCCGAGGCGGACAATTGATATCGGAATTCAAAAACGGTAGCCAAAAGTTCGAGTGTAACTTTGGCAGTGTGACAAGTTGCACCGTCCTGTTGAAACCAAATGTCATTCATGTCATCCTCTTCAATTTTTGGAAACAACTCGTTGAGCATATCACGGTAACTCTCGCCATTTACTGTAACCGCGGCTCCTCGCTCATTTTCGAAAAAAAAAAAAAATGGCCCGATGATGCCGCCAGACCAAAAACCGCACCGAACAGTGACTCGTTGTGGATGCATTTGCTTCTCTACAGTAACCTGTGGATCTTCTGAGCCCAAATCCGACAATTTTGCTTATTGACGTAGCCACCGATGTGAAAATCAGAAAAGAAGAAAAAGACTCACCACTTTGGAAATAGGTTTTCAATATTTCCCAATTTTGTTCAAGCGTATAGCGTCCTATTTCGTAAATGTCAAACCTTTAAGTAAATTATGAACACATTTGACATATCATTTGTGTTACCATTCTCAAAAAAATACGTGGTTCAAAAATCAAACGCTATATGGCCCACCCTGTATGTATGTATATGTATGTACGAGTGCGGGAATCCTAAGGAGAAAGTATTTAGTTCGTTCCTTTTAATCGTTTCCAAAAAAGTGAATCAGCTAAACATCGACGACATTTGGTTTCAACAAAGCGGAACTGATCGAATAGGCCGATACATAATCATTTATGACTTTTACAAAACTCGATTTTGCGCATAGGAGACTCATTACAGTGAGTGCAATTCCAATACAAATCTTTTCAAGCTACGGGGACAAAAAAGCTAATGAAACCTGACTGCTTTAAATTTATTAAATCAATGATCTATTTCATATTCAAAATTAATAATTATACGCCAAACTATCAAAAGTTGTCCGGTACATTTCCTGGCTTATGTATGTATGTATGTATTTGTTTCTAATTCCATGAATGATTCCTCAAAACCACTCCTGAACAAACAATGTCAATACGTAAAAAGTAGGTAATATTTCGCTGTCATGCTATGCACAATACTGTACATATAAATAAGCACAAATGTACATACATATATGTATTTATTTACACAATGCATTAAAAATTGTTCCTAGTATGCGCATCCTCTAAACAAACTCTCGATACTTATTTTTATCACTATGCAATTTACACCTTTTCCACCGCTTTATTTGACATTTTCCCATCTTTGTTGGCTCGCTTGTGGTCGATGTTGAGAGGCGGCGGGAGACAGTAGGATTCAATTACTGTCTGCTTGGCAAAAAAGCCTTCCAATAGTAACTTCAACCAACGGCTGTCTAAGTGTCTAACTCTGTCATATCCCCCAAGCAGGCAGCCGACTACAGGAAATAAAACAGTTGCAGCACAATAGAATTTCAGTTCGAAAAAATAAGCAACACAACTTTGGGTATCTTGGAGAATGGGCACAAATAAGTCTCACCTTTCGATTTCATTCATTTGCACTGTTAACGACAGCACCAGTTGCAGTTATTTCAGTTGAGGTGCAGTGCTGCTCTTCGCTTTAAAGACTTTTTTCTTCCAATCGAATGTCATCGGTTTTTGGTTAGTATCGAGCAAAAGGTAGCGTAACTAAATAAAACAACAAGTACATAAGCAAAATCGAAATGGTGTGTTCAGTGTGTGATCGCCTTCTTTGTTGGCGGCTTGTATGATTTTACAATCGACTCCCTCGTTAAACAGATTGCGGCCGAGCTTGGTTGTTCGCACTCGAAACTCTTCCAATGAACTAATCTACACCAGCTAGCAAAAATAATACACTGAAAAAACATGCACCTCGGGTGATTGGCGCGCGAAGTCTCAGTTTAAAATTTTGATACAAAAACCCTTTTTAATTAAGAAATACATAAAATAATTAGAAATGTGAGTTTTCGCAATCCCTTTTTTTGAGAATATTTCAATCCTACATTTATTGATAAATTTTGTTTCTTACTTTATAAAAGATCTTTAATCAATGTGTAAAATACCGAGTTCTACAAATTCCGTTTCTCTGCTTATTTATTGCTTAAGGCGAGAAAGTTAAGCACAAAAGCACATATTTAAACGATCAAATTTAAACTTCGCTTACATTTTTACAAAGTATATGTAAATAAATTGTAGGCTACATTTGCGAGTGGCTATTCGCAAACAAAGTTAAATTTGTTTCGTCGCCTTGAAACACGTTCATTGCTAGTTACTTCTGTCTAAAAACTCGTCTAATGGGGCTCAAAAACTGCCATATTTGCCTTGTTTAGGCTCGTTTGGTTGAGTTAAGGCAAGTTCTCCAAGCGGCGTCACAATGGGTTACGAGCTTGAGTGTGTCCTAGAGTGGGTAACTACAACCTAAAATGGCTGCTCCGTCAGAAGTCACGTTTACTTAAGAAACTAAAAAGGTCTAAAATGACACTGCTTTTAGATCATAGAAGATATTCGTAGTACATCCCCACTTAAACTGTGGAAGGAGGACTCAAGAAAACATAATCAAAGGCAAGAGAATATAATATAATATGATGACAGTAGTATGGTGCAAAAAGTATGTAGTTAGTTTTCGAAACCCCGATATTTTCGAAAGTAAGAATCTTTTTGCGTAAAAGTTTTTTAAATCTCTCTGATTCTGCCTTATGCTAACTTGCTTCATAACAAAAAAATATATAATATATAGGTATATATATAATTGGCGCGTACACTCTTTTTGGGTGTTTGGCCGAGCTCCTCCTCCTATTTGTGGTGTGCGTCTTGATGTTGTTCCACAAATGGAGGGACCTACAGTTTTAAGCCGACTCCGAACGGAGCTTTTTCATGGCAGAAATACACTCGAAGGTTTTCCATTGCCTGCCGAGTGGCGACCGCTATTAGAAAAATGTTTGTCTTAATTTTGGTGTTTCACCGAGATTCGAACCGACGTTCTCTCTGTGAATTGCGAATGATAGTCTCGCACCAACCCATTCCGCTACGGCGGCCGCCAAAAAATATATACATATGTATGTATATATATAATAATGTATTCAAAGAGTAAATTAAAAAGCCTTTGCGGTGACCATTCGTTCTAGTTTTTGCAGGATCCACGTCTATTCTATGTAATTTTGCAAAACAGAAAAATCTGAAAGTTTACTCTTTTTTTTCGAGTACTGTGCTTTCATCCCGCGTTTTATTCGATGTTTTTGCCGCTCGAATCTCGTTAATTTTTTATAATTTTTTTTTTGCTGACGGTGTTTGTATACTTCTCCCATATACAAATTTTTAATAGCCTACAAAACTCTATATCGAAGATTTTGTTATTAAAAACTTTGAAATTCTGATGATTTATCTTAGTTTTTGTACAAAGTTTGAAATATAAATTTATGTGGTTCGTGTTATATAATGAGCTACACTTTTATAAAAAAATTGATGAACATTAAACATACAAAAGAAAAATTTTCAAAACTGGTCAAAATATTGAGGTGCTATTATTTTGCTAAGCGTATAATCTTTTATTGGGATTTTTTATACAATACATTAATTTAAAAAAAAGGTTAATATCAATGGAGAAAATGTGATTCATGTTTTCTGTTTGAGATTAGTTGAAAAAATATTTTTATTTTTGTTATTTTAATATTATAAATAAATACACATATATTTTTTATTAAGTGGTCCTGCATTGTCGATTCATACCTACAATACTGACTACTGAATTTATATTTAAAACGAAGGGATAAATTTGTTGACTGTTGTTTTTTTCTCGGCGTAGAGTCCCTGTTCAGCGAATCTTATTCATGTCGTAGTATAGCAGCGATCGGTGCTTTGCCCAGTTAAGTTAACCGCTTTTTACCACACTTTTTTTGTTTGCGAACGCGTTTCTACGAGTAAATGAAAGGACGCCGTTCTCGAAACGAGTGACACATGTATGCAGTTGGTTCGACAACATGTACTGTGTACATTTAAGTATGACACTTTCCTACCTTACTCGGTCGCGTTGTGTTGCTGGTTAAAAATGTTAATTGCAAAGTGTGAATACGAGAACAATCGATTATCGAAGAAAAGCGGTTATCAAAGAATATAAAAAATAAAATTAATTAATTGACAATATTGGCAATCATTTAAAGCGTATATTTTACATAAATAAATATTGCGTTTTGGTTTGGCTATTTAAGTTTCTTATTTTATTTACTCAGACGCAATTAAGAAATTTACGAATATGTACGTGGAGAATAATTTCCGTACCTTTATAAGTTATTAGATTACAGGGAATAATATAAATATGTAAATGCTCGTAGTGAATCTATTGATTTGTTTTTGAGCGTTTCAGTGATTTTCATTGTCAGTAGGCGATTAGCAGCTCATAAATATTTTTTGCAGGTTTGCCGTTGATTGCTTTGTCGGTGAGTGGCTCGTTTGTCGGCTTAATTGCCCAACCATAAGCAGCATTTGGAAAGCGTCAATGCGTGCTGCAGCCGTGCAAAAACTTTTAACGAATGCAATCGAGGCAGGTAGGTGGTCTTCGATTGATAAATTCAGCACAAAATATTTACATATGTTTATACACATGTATTTAATTAAAATTCATTTGTATGCACCCTAGACAGCCAATAAGCACAAATATGCAATAGGAATGAAAGCTCTTCAAATTGTTGTGTGCAACGTTATGAAGTGTTGCTACTGCGATGGCGCCATCTGCAGTAATTATCTACAATTCAGACGACTGTGGAGCGATTTTAGTTTGGACACGAACCACAATCAAATGTGCTCGTGGCTTTAAGGATATGTCTGTAGTGCAGAAGCAGAACTTCAGAGTGCGCTCGGCAGGACACCGAGACTGGCAAAGTTATGATTATGAGAGGATGACGCAGTAAAAAGCTTTGACTTAACAAACGATGTTATGAAGAGTTATCCTGGAGGATGTTATTAACAGTTATCCTTAACGATGCTACCAAGGGATATCCTTGAAAATTTCAGCGTCAAAAGCACGTACATGTTAGAATATCCTTGAAAATTTTTGCGTCAAAAGCACTTGCATGTTAGTATCCAGAACTCTGTTGATTTAACATAAAAGTTATATGATTTACTACGTAATGTTAAACGGCAGCAGTATTTACAACAAATGGAAAGTATTTAAGGAACTATATTTGTATGGAGAAGAGTGCTCAATAGGTTTATCCAATTTGTTTAACGAACACTTTCTGATGTGAGTAAATTAACATCTTGAACGTTGGGCTATGAGTTCATTTCCGTCGTTTTTCTATTGACTAGAAATTTTTGTATTAGAAATAAATTAAAACTAAAACTGTCTCAGCAGGCATCCTTCCCCATTTTGCCTCTATTTACACAGCTGAAGCCACAGCAATCCGGAACGGGCTCATTTCTGTTGAAAACTCAACAATTTTATGCACGGACAGCAGATCAACAATAGCGTCAATACTGAATATAAGAAATAAAACTTATCTTATTTCCCAAATTCGTAACAAACTGATCGGCAATAACAACATAAAATTAATGTGGGTACCAGGCCACGCAGGCATTAAAGGGAATGAAATAGCGGACGAACGAGCTAAATTGGCCGCCGTGGAACCGCTCAAAACATTTAACAAGTTTTCGAAAAAAATGTACTCAATTACCTGTATCAAAAACAATTGGTTACATGGGGATCTACTCAGCACCAATACACTACATTTAATCCAAACAAGCTAAAACCCGACTATCCATCTTATTGCCGATGCAATGATGTCAAAATGTTTGTTCGGCTACGGCTTGGGCTCACGATTGCAAGCCACTCCTATATATTCAACGGAACTAACCGGCCAAACTGCCAGCACTGCCCTACATCACCACTAACATCAATTCATCTTCTCGACAATTGCACACAATTTTTCACAGTAAGGAGCAATATTTTTGGGGACCAAATCCCATCATCACTATTAAAAAATATATGCTACGAAAATATTATAAAAATATCAGATTACTTAGCACAGACCGATTTAAAGAAACTTATTTAACTAATTTACTATAACTTGACTTAGTTTGCCTGTAATTAATTCATAATTCATTTTATAACAAATCAGAGAGCCGAAGGTCCTGCAGGCAGGACCCCTCCTGCTCCTATTCTCGTGTTAAAATAATTATATTATTATACCACGTTTGTAAATAAATAAATAAAATAAATATTTAAAAGCAAAATTTGG
>JAYXIM010041032.1:0-35556 GCA_037575425.1 Anastrepha fraterculus
GCCACATCTTTTAATGTAAAGTTTTTTAAAGATTCCGGGAGATTGCTCGTTGGGCTGGACAAAAGTAGAGACAAAAAACCCTTCCGATAGTTTGTCTTTAATATTCGGATAGCATTTTGGTCCATTGGCTGTATAAGAGCCGTGCAGTTTGGTGGCAAAAACATAACATATATGTCCTTATCGACATCCGACAGTTGGGGATGGCAAGTTGCATTGTCTAGCAGTAAAATGGCTTTGGCTGGTAAATTCTTTTCCTTTAAGTAACGCTTTACTTCTTTAACGAATGAGTTTTCAAGCAAATTTTTAAAGATTTGCTCTGTCATCCAAGCATTTTTGGTATGGGAGTACCCAAGCGGAAGGTTCACTTTTTTAAACGCTCTGGGGTTTTTGGCTTTCCCTATCATGAACAATGGAAGTTTATGTTCTCCGGTTGTATTACAGCAAACTAGAAGTGTTACTCTTTCTTTTCCAATTATGCGCCCGGGTGCGGATTTTTCATTATGCAATGCAAGGGTTTTTTCTGGAAGTTTTCTCCAAAACAAAGCAGTCTCATCTGCATTATAAACCTGATCATACGTAATGCCCATTTCTGCAATTTTCTTTCGCAATTTTTCAATAAAGGGTTGCACAGTAGTAGAATCATTGGAAAGTTTTTCGCCAGATATTTTTAAGAATTTAATTCCATATCGGGAGCGAAAATTACTAAACAAACCACTACTAGCCACAAATTCCACACTTTGTCCGTAAATTTGGGAACAGAATTGTTTGGCCTTTTCTTTGATGATTTCGGAGGAAATCGGTGCATTGTTTCGTCTTGCGTTTACAAACCATTTATACAAGTGGTCTTCCATCTTTTCAAACTCCGCAGGTCGCATAGTTTTACGCTTTCCAAGGCCACATTCTGTTCTAGCAATGTAACTGCAAAATATAATCAAAGGAGTGTAAACTCTTCTTACAAAATGTTTTCGTTTTTTACCTTTCAATCTTTAATCCACTTGATTTTATGTCTGAAATTGTAGATTTACCTACATTGTATTGCGCAGGTAGCTGTCGAATTGACTGTCCTTCAATTAGTTTCTTAAGAACTTCTTTTTTCTGGTCTATCGTTAAAAACGTATTTTTTTTCTTAGCTGCTGGCGCCATAGTTAAATTTATACAGTCCACAGTTAAAGAAATTATAGAGTTAATGTTTGAAATTAGCTACTGAACTACACGTTACGCAAATATGCTTATGAATATGAACTAGGAGGCTGACGAGCACTTAAACGCACTATTCACGCAAAGTAGTTAGCAGGGGAGTCCCCTTTATAAAATAAAATAAAAAATAACGGAATTCCTTTTTATTTCAGCATATTCACTGGAAAATAAAGAAGTGTCCGAATTTTAGAGGTACATGAATACGTGGTGTCCGGATTACAGATACTTCAATAGAAAACGTTTTGGTGTCCGGATTACCGCGCTGTCCGAATTATCAAGTGTCCGAATTACCAAGATTAGACTGTATATTTAAATCCAAAACAAAAAATAAATATTGTGTATTTGTCACATATAACAAAAAAAAATAGTTCCATTTTCCAAAAAAATGTTTCTAAAGTATGGTTAGGTTAGGTAATGGTAGTAGTCGGTCTGAACGACTCACTTAGACCTTACAGGTCTGTTATGATACCACTGTGCTACACGGGAACCTCATTTATCTTCCTTCGTGAAACCATTTTGTGGCTCTTATAAAACGTAGTATTGATCCCAACCGCACGCCAGACAGTTCTGTAAGAGAATTTAAATAGTATTTACCTAGACAACCTGCTCTGATTTTAGCTAGGGCTGGACAATTGCAAAGGAACTACTCGACTGTTTCTTCCTCTTCCTCATCTCTGCAGCTTCTGCAATATTCATGGGAGAAAACTCCTAGTCTCGAGGAATGCCTGCCAAATTGCCAGTGACCGGTTAAAAGCCACGACCTTCGCGATATTGTCCCTTGAGAGACTAAGCAATTCCTTTGTTCTTTTCTTGTTTATTTGCGGCCATAGTAGCCTAGCTCTTAGACACGTATCTTCATTTCTCCATGAACTATTGGCCTCTTGAATAAGGTTTTTTATAATTAGTTTACTCGTGGCTATCGGTATACCAATGGTACTTTTATCACAAGAGCAGTACCTTTTCTGGCTAGCTTATCAGCTTTACAGTAAAAGTTTAATTCCCCACTTCTCCACGGCCTTGGTGTCTGCCACTCCCTTCTTGACGATATACTCGTCTTGAAGAGCCTTTCAAAGGTGAGTGTAGAGATAGAGTAGTCTATTTCTTGTTTGAGACTGTTCAGAGTGTGCAAAATAGAAGCGTGGCCAAACCACCGGTCTTTCCATAGCGCCATACTTTTGAGTCTGAGCGCCGAGGCGGCGGCCATGTATTTCCCTACCAGATTTAGGGCATACATACAAGTATTCCATACATTAAGATTGACTAACTACAGAAGTATAGAGCCAGTGCGTAAAGTATATTTCATTCTAAAAAATACAAAACAAGAAAAATGTCTGGGTTTCACATAAGACTACAAAAATGTTTAGCACAAATTTGGAAATGAAATTAGCAAGCAAATTAGTTTAAGTATATTTTAAATATTCTAAAAACTACAAAAAAGCAAAATGTAAGGTGGCTCTCAAATATGGCAAAACGTGATAAAAAATATTTAAAAAAAAATTTCCAAAAACATGTTTTTAAAACTATATTTTATTCTAAAAAACTTAAACATATAAAAATGTAGAAAATACACAAATTTGTTTTCCAAAACAGTTTTTTAAAGTATATTTTCTTCAAAAAAATTAAGAAAAAAGATGGAAATGTGTGGTTTTTACAAGCGACAAAAAAATTATAATTTGTTTCCTAAACATTTTTGTTCGAATTAGATTTTATTAAGAAAAAACTTTGGGTTTATAGCATATGACAAAAAAAATATTTCCCAACACTTTTTGAAAAAAAATTTGTTTGTTTTAGAAACAAATTGTTTGAAAGTAGATTTTATTATAAAAAAAATAAAAATGTGTATTCTTCACATATGACACAAAATAACAACATTTCCCAAAAATTAAAAATAACAAAAACTTTTCAAAAAAAAAAAATTTTTTTAAGTATATTTTATTCTAAAAAAAAATTGAAAAAATACAAAAAGTGTGTTTTTCGCATATAACAAAAAAGCATTTCCCAACATCTTTCAACAAAAAAAATTTTAAATTAGTTTCCAAAAAAAAATGTTTTTAATATATTTTATTCTAAAAAATAAAAGCAACATAAATTTATCAAAATGTTAAATATTGAATAAATTATTAATTATAGATTTATTTTTATATAACACAATTATTAATTAATTTATTTATTTGTTATAAAATTATTAACTTTTTTTCAAAATGTTTTCAGTTCACTTTTATTATGCACGAAGCCTACAAATAAGCCATTTTTCAGAATAATTGAACACATAAGAATTTAAAATACTTGAATCACTTGGCATGGAATCGCTCATTGCAATTTTTCCTAAAATTTGTATCTGCCCACTCTCAAAATACATACAAACATATTTCTAAAAATGAAAACCACCTTTCCAGTGAGGCAGCCCATTTTCGTGCGCTGTTTTGGCGTTTCACATTTAATTGCAAGTGAAACGTGTCTAATTGCTTTTTCCGCAACAACACTAAACAGGTGACAATTTATGATGACTTTTCCTTCGATAAGTTTGCAGTGGGGAAATATATGACTGTGAATTCAAAAATAATGTTGTAAGACTCTCAACCACACTCCCCCAAGCAACGATAAAAACATAGCTGCTTATTCCCCAAAGGAAGCGCAGAGCAGAAATGCGCGCTGAAACTTTCGATTAGAGGCAGCAGACGTTGCAAGAAGCAAAAACGAAAAAAGCGCATTTTGTCTAAATATTTAATAAGAAGGTAAGCCACTTGAGAAGAGACCGACTCTTCGACACTTTCGACTGGTTTAAATTTAGAAGGAAACGAAAGGTAGCGGTGTACGCTCCCACTACGAGAAGCGAACTCAATGAAGTGTAACGCCAGTACGGCACATTCGTTACACTCATCTGTTCGCGCAGTTCGTTTGCTTGTCTGTCAGTCAGTCTATGTGTCATCACAAATAGTCCTCTACTTTCGTTGTTGTTTGTCAAAGTGGCACCACCAAGAATTGAGATTGCCCTCAGCGCCAAGCTACATTCTTTACTTGTACGTATGTATGTGTGTGTACACTTTGCGCCCTCCCTATTGGGGCTCAAAATCCAGTTGAATTCTACGAGTACTTAGTTGCGCTTGTCAATTTTGAAGTTCTCTATTTAAAGTTATTAATTAAAGAAATTTAAATATTTTCCCTACCTTCCACCATTCCCAACTGCATACAGATAATTCTACGGAGTCAGTCTGAAAAATCTGTTGACAATGTGGCCTCTTCGAAGTGTGCAAGTGGAGCAAATAAGTTTCAAGAGGTGTTGCTAATTGGATGTCAAAAATGTTAAGGATTTGCTCGTATATTTGCCGCTCCGTTGGTGTCACATAATTGAAATTTGTTTCACTGTTGCGGTTAGTGTGAAAAATATCATATTCGGTTAGATCGATTGAAGGGTAAAACAACGCAGCAGTGACAACCGGCTCAAATTTAAAGGAGAAATAGTTTTTTAGTGCACCTATTTTTATCATAACGAAACAATCGGATAGTATATATTAAATCCACCAGATTTCAAATGTCACAGCAAAAGCTAGGTTAGTTTAAGTCCGCCAGACTGCTCGTAAAGGGACTTCACTCTATAGCCCTAGCGAGCTATTAAGGCACTGAGGGCAGATTTCCATAGCTCTATACACATGTTTTAAATAGTCTCAACCTTTTGGCCAAATCGGCCCCTTCAGTGAGACTGTGTCAACGCTATTGAGATATTCCTCGAGGCTCCCCCCGAAAACTGAAGCACATTCTTCAAAGTGCGCGGTATCTTTACGGTAAGTGCTATGGATAAGATGGACTGCAGCACTTCTTTACCTCTGCAACTCCTACATAAATCGCTATGATTGGGTTTTGCGGGCATTTTGCGGTATTTTGCGCACGAAACCCTTACTTGTCTTTGGAGCCCTTATTAACTTTTCTATTCTTTTTTTCAGAGTTTGTTGAGCAAAATGAACGCGCAACTCTGCAGAAGCTCATTCATTATTAGCTGTTCTAGTGAAAACAAGTCCTTAGCGGCCCGTGGATACTGGAACTCCGTTTCTCAAGACCTATCTCAGACTTCTCAATTTCCTGAAACGTCACTATGTCTTGAGATATGACAAGGTTCATCCGCAATCTTCAACGTATTTCAAATTAGTCGTTACCACCCCGTAGGTCTCGGTCACAGCCTGGCATTGCATTTTATCGCTGTCGTTCCATAAGCAAAATCTTCAAACTCGCGTACCGAATTTACATCTTCAAAGGTCCCAAGGTCTAAGGCGCAGGAGCTTGGACGATGACAACATCCGATGAAGCGAAGCTTGGAGTATTCGAGACAAAGATTCTGCGTAAGATTTTTGGACCTTTGCACGTTGGCAACGGCGAATATCGCAGACGATGGAACGATGAGCTGTATAAGCTTTACGACTACATAGATATAGCGCAGCGAATAAAAATCCACGGGCTATGTTGGCTGGGTCATGTCATCCGAATGGATACAAACGTTCCGCCTCTGAAAGTATTCGAAGCGGTACCAGATGGTGGTAGCAAAGGAAGAGGAAGGCTCCTCTGCGTTGGATAGATCAGGTGGAAAAGGACTTGGCTTCACTTGGTGTGTCCAATTGGCGCTGATAAGCACGAGAAAGAAATGACTGGCGCGCTTTGTTAAATTCGGCCAAAATCGCGAAAGCGGTTACCGCGCCAATTAAGAAGAAGAAGGTCCCAATCGGTTTAGTTAGTTCTCATCCGAGGCTTTGTTTTCGTTTTCATTGGGGGAGGGGTTGTATGTGGCGGCTCCCAAGCCCAGCGCATAACCAACTATCCTAGGTTGCTTCGGCTTCTCACATTAGCTCGCTCTCGAATGGATGTTCGGAAGCTACCCAGAGGATATTTGGGAAGAACCAGGAAGTTATGAGCTGCTTGGGTCATATGCAAAAGTCAGGCTTAAGTGAAAATAGGCTTTCCGCACTTGCATGGGCTTCTACATGTGGAATAATTATCCAAATCCGTAGGTTGGGTCATGTCGTGGCATACAGCTCAATCAAAGTATTGCCCGGTCCTAGTACTTTCTTGGTGATTGGTCAAATAATCCAGCACAATTTGGGCGCGGTACATTTCCGGCCGTTTACGACGTACAACATCTCTCAAATGATCCGATGGCGCTAAAAAGTGAAAGATATATGTCGTACAGTCCTACCAACATAAAAAAAAATATGGACCGTTTCCCACGTGCGCGGTTCGTTTAAATTAAAAATTTCCGGTACTTTTTGATCATAGAGTATATCGAGCTCAGTGAAAGGCAATTTTATAAGATAGTTAAAAAACAGGACTGTATTAGCTTTGTGAAACAATAAAAGCAAGGTAAACCACAACAAAAGTTCAGCAACACCGTGATTTTGTTCAAAAATCAAAAAGCTAACGAAAATTCTCCATATGATAACTTAATTCCCCAAATCATGCATCAACCAAAAATCGAAATAATTTATATCGAATTAATCCCCATTAAGCGCACAAAAGCACATCATCAAGACGCCAAATACTAGAGACATATCAAAAATGTTAAGCCAACCGAGCGCGGGACTTACGCATGTCTCTCATTGATTTGCGCTGCAACTCCCAGCCGTTGTTTTCCGTTTCCACTTTTAATTTATTTTTAAACAAATAGAGGATATAGAGGCTCCAGCAAATTGAGGCATTCAATAATTTTCAAGGCTAAACACAACAATTTTAAAAAGCCACTTGAAGAACTTGAAGAAAAAGAACGCAGCTGCGTGGAAGAGTGAAGCGAATGAGTGGCTACTTTGGACTTCAATATTCCTGCACGCAGACTTTTTAATTTCTTTTTATATGCGAGTATTCTTTGTATACTTTTTGCTAAAAATAATTATTTGGAAACTGCGTCGCGCACACACATCGATTTTTTGTTTGTTTATTTGTGTAATTGTTTATTTTTTCTCCTCAGTAGCTCTTCTTGTCATTACAGTTGACATGGAGTAAGGCACTTAAGCGTGTGTACCCCTGCCAAGCGTGCAACATGTTGACGGCAGCGCGAGTGTGTGTTGCGTTTGTCGGGGCTATGACGTCAAGTGGGAGCATTACTGGGGTAGGGAGGGCCCACTTCTAGGGCTACAAAAACGCATATGTTGGTGATGTTGATGATGTTGACGATGTGGAGCCACAGGATTTATGGGCGCACAGATGTTTGCCATCATAATTTTTTGTGTCTTTTCGAAAATGATGCGTGTTGTTTGTTCTTTCTTTGGGAAGTTGTTGTGGAAAAAAGTTTTTCTTTCTGACATTTTGGTGTAAACATGATGATGGGTCGCGTTGGCGGGAAAATGATGTCAGTGGTGTATGTGTAAAATATTTTTTGTAGTAATAAAATAAAATAAATAAAATAAAATAAAAAATTTAAAAGAGTTAATTTAATTTGAATTTAATTAGGTTAGACTAAATAAAGCAAATAAATATGTCAACTGGTGTTTATGGCTCTTTTTCAGACTGGCAAGCAACTATCAAGGCCTTAGACTCCAACTCCATTTCATCCAAACTAGTCTTACGGTGTAGAGAGGAACTAGAAGTATCAGGTCAGTCCATAAGTTCGTGCGTATTTTACCCATAATTTCACTTTTGTACGATTTTTGCATACAAAAAATCATTCGCGGAATATAACGGACTATTTATATTTTCTTTGATATATTGTGCATTCAACAAGTGATTTTAATCGCGGATCGAAGCACGTGTTGTCAAAAAATAAAATGGAATCTTCGAACGCGTACGAGGCATATTTTGTATTTTTTTTATAAAAGTGGTAAAAATGCAACAACTGCTGCTGCAGAAATAAACACTTTTCACGGTGAGGATACCGCGAGTGTAAGGACTGCGCAAAAGTGCTTTTCAAAATTCCGAAGTTGTAATTGCGATGTGGAGGAAGCCCCGCGCGATGGTCGTCCTGAAGCCTTTAACTCCGACGCCTGGCTCGAACTCGTGGAAGCTGAGCCGAATTTGACAGTCGATGTGATAGCTCAGAGGTTAAATTCATCGCATGGAACAGTTCACAGGCCCCTGGTTCAGTCAGTTTCAAAGCTGGGAAAATGGGTTCTGCATAGACTTTCCGTCACCAACCTACAGCAGAGAGTGATTGTGTGTTCTCAGCTGCTGCAACGGGTTGAAAATGAAAGTTTTTTGTACCGTATCGTTACTGGTGATGAAAAATGGATCCTTTACAATAATCCTGTTCGCAAACGCCAATGGTTAGATATGGTAAAGATGAAACACCAGAACCGACCTCTTGAGATGATATTCACCACAAGAAGATTTTCCTGTCTATTTGGTGGGATATGGCCGGTATGGGTTTATTATGAACTTCTGGAACCAAACCAGACAATAACTGCTGATTATTATTCCCATCAGTTATCAAACCTGAATGAGGCACTTGAAGAAAATCGAGCGTTTTTAGTGAATAGACGCAAAGTTTTGTTTCACCACGGTAACGCAAGACCGCATACCGCAAGGCAAACCTTAGGCAAGCTGAACGAGCTCGGATGGGAGCTAATGCCGCATCCACCACACTCTCCGGATATTGCACCTTGTGATTCTCACCTTTTCCGTGGACTTCAATACCACATGAGTAACAAGAACTACTCCTCAAAAGAAGCTATACAAAGGGATATCGCAGCGTAGTTTATGCTCCAAGGACAAACAATTTCTTGAGCAGGAAATTAAAATGTTTGCCTAAACGTTGGGAAAACATTGCATATAATGGACAAAAATATATCATTGATTAATAAATACTTTAAACATCTTTTTTATTAATTTTAAAACCACCTTTAACAAAACGCACGAACTTATGGACTGACATGATACAATAAAATAAAAGTTTAAGGTTCGGTTTATTTTCTGTTTGAAATTTTTAGAGTCCTATTCAAAAATTTAGTCTTAGTTTTTTATTCTGGCATAAAATTTGTGACCGGGATTAATATGGCCTTTGGTGAAGAACTGAGTGACTGTGTTTTTATAAAATAAATAAATGAATTGGAAAAATAATTAAATAAAAAGTCAAAACTTGGCAAAATGTTGGAAAAAGGTAGTGTTAGGCGAGCGATAAAAAAAAATTAAATGAAAATGCAATAAAAATTAAATAATGTTAAATCAAAATAAATTAAACAAACTTAAAAAGTTCAATTAGTTAAAATTAAATTAAAATATACTAAAATAAGTTAAATTCAAAATAAAACAAAATAAAACAACACAAAATAAAATAAAATAAGGAACGGAACAAAAATGAAAATCTTTAAAAACATTAAATAATATTTAATAAAATCAAATAGAATTGGATTAAAAATAAAATAATAGCCATAAATCAAATTTTTTTTAATAAATAATTTTATATACTCAAAAAAATAAAACTGAAATAAAAAAATGTATATCAAATAAAATAAAATAAATTTTAAATAAATTATAAAATGTAAAAATTGTTTTTCATAAAAAAAATGGATTAATAAAAACACTAAATTTAATTTTATAAAATCTGATCCGAAAATAATAAAATACAATAAAACAAACTTAATTACAGCCCGTGGAAAACTATAGCATCTGAATATTTTGACCAGTTTGAACTAATCAGCATTCTTTTTTTTTTTTGAAAGTGAATTGTCTTCTTATATATAAAAATGAATGTATGTCATCGATGAACTCAAAAACTACTGGACCGATTATTATAAAAATTGGTATATGTATGTATTTTTTCCACGGAGAAGGTTTGTAGAATGTGCTCATTGATGCCATCAGGTGGCGCTGCAGATTGAAGACATATCGCACCCTAAATACAAAAGGGTCACAACTCAAAATGTTCCTTATACTCAAATATGAACGAGACGTAATCAGTAAAACGGTCCGCGGACGACATATGGCAAAAATAAATTTTTTGTTTTTTGGTAGGACTGTTATAAGCTTACATAGCAAATTTCAGCGTGATATGTCACATAGTTTGTTTTCTGTGCTACTGTAAACAAGTCAAGCTCGAGTGCGGAAAATTTTGAGTAGTGACCCTTTTGTATTTAGGGTGCGATATGTTTGACAATCGCTAACAAGTCACTGATGCAACTGGGAATGCCTGCTCAAACCGACCTGCAAATGACCTTTTCGATCGTGATTTGCAACGAGAAACTTTTCTTCTTTCACTAAGTTTGGCAACCATTCGATCACGAAATATTATTGCACTGGCTATTGCATCATCTGGAATTGCGGCAACTCTTTTGGATGGTGGCCGAACAGCGCATTCAGCATTGAAACTGCCGTTGAATTTGCAAAACACTGAGGCACCAACATGCAACATCAGCAAAAGCTATGGAATGGGAAAAGTACTCCAAAGTGTCAAATTATCCTACGGGGCGAATGTACAATGTCTCACAAGAACGCATTGAAAGCGCTTGGTCGTACACTACGAGATTTCGCTGATGAACACCCGCCGATTAACTTAATGTATGTCTTAAATCATCAGTTCTATGACGTCATTTACAGAAATTGACTTTGAAAACTAACATACGTGTACAACTACAACAGGATGCATCGGCTGGAAATTTTGCAAAGCAATTATTGGATATTGGAAATGGGCGAATGGAAATTGATAAATCTACAAAAAGGATCACCCTGCAAGCAAACTTCTGTAAGATCACAGAAAGCATCGACGAATTGGTGCAATAAGTTTTCCCAAACATTGCACAAAACTACAAAAACCATCAGTGGCTCAGTACGCGTGCTATATTAGCAGCCAAAAACATCGATGTCAATACCATCAACTTCACCATTCAGCATGGAATACCCAGTGAAACGACAACATATAAGTCCATCGATACTGTGGAGAATCAAGACAAAGCTGCCAACTATCCAACTGAATTCTTGAATTCGCTTGATTTGCCAGACATGCCGCCACATGTTCTTACATTGAAAATTGGCGTACCCATCATTCTTCTTCGAAACATAAATCCACCACGACTTTGCAACGGAACCAGACTCTCAGTCAAGTAAATGATGAACAATGTTATCGAGGCAACAACTTTGACTGGAAAATTCAAAGGTGAGGACGTACTGTTGCCAATGGATTCGACAGATATACCATTCGAGTTCAAACGTTTACAGTTCCCGGAGCGACTCGCTTGCGTAATGACTATTAACAAAGCACAAGGACAATCGTTACAAGTGTGTGGATTAAATTTGGAGAATCCATGCTTCTCATATGGACAGCTCTATGTGGCTTGCTCACGTGTCGGAAAACCTTCTGATTTATTCGTTTACGCACCAGATGGAAAAACAAGAAATATTGTGTATCACACAGCACTTCAATAAACATCGAATTAAAACTAAACTATGTAGTTTCACAATTTTTTCGAATTAAACAAAATCAATAAGATGGTTTAGAATGTATTGAATATTTGTGTACTGATTTTTCTCTATAGTTATTTTTCTTAAATTTATTTTAGCTTTTTGTTTATAAATTATAGCTCATTGTCTAACAAAAACCATATAAACTCAAATTTTAAACTTAAAACTTTACATCACAATTCCACGGGTTTTAATCAGAATTTCTATAAAAATTCCTGGTATGCAATTTTATAACTTATTAAATTTTAGTATAATAAAGTGAGAGAAAACACCCGGTTGATTTTTTGTTTGAGATTTTGATGAATATTTTTCGAATTTTTATAAACTTTCTAAAATGGCTTTCATTACAGAATGAACTGTACTTTAACAAAAAAAAACAAAAAAAAAAAAAATGAAAAGGGAAAAATATTTAAATAAATTGTGAAAACTTTTCAAAATATTGAGTGCCTATAGTTTTTCGCGGGCTGTAAAATAAAATAAAATAAAATATCAAAGTAAAATACAAAAATTATTATAAAAAATATCATTTGAATAGAATTTAAGGAAAACTAAATTAAAAAAGACTAAAATAAAACAAAAATATAATAAAATATAATAAAATAAAAATTTAATACACAATGTAAAAAATATTAGCAAAATAAAATATTGTAAAAATAAAAAAAAATTAAATATAAAATAAAACAAATAAAACATCATTTGCATAGAATTAAAATTAAATTAAAATGGACTAAATAAAAATAAAAGTACAATTTAAAAAAATTTAATCAAAAATATATTAAATATAACCAGAATAACAGAATAAAAAATAGAAAAAAAATAAAAACTTGCTTACTCTATAATCCAAATCTACGCCACTCTCCTAACTTGCAGACGCGTCTTAGGAAATCATTCAGCACTCCCCCTCTAATACCCACCACTCGTTAAAGGTCACGTGACAGCCCTTCCCCTCTAACTTCCTGACGCATTGTCATCATGCCATTCAAGCGCATTGCAAGCCATGCACTGCAATGCCAGAGGTGGGTCTCAAAATGGGAGAGATGGCGAAGCGTGTTGCACACATTAAGATTATGAACGCATGTTGCACATTATCAAATTACCAAATCGGTATTTGTTGCACTTAGACACGCATCAGCGCAGTCACTTAAGTACTTATAAGCATAGAAAAGTGTTAGACGCAACGTAGAGTGCAGAGTGCGTGGAAGCTCCAAATGAAAAATGTCTACACATTTAGGAAGTCGACGGCAATTTAAACAAAACGAAGAGAAAAAATGTGTTTATATGATTGCAAGCACTTTAAAAGCAAGTTCGAATTACCACAAAGCGGACGTTGAAAGCACAAATCATCAATAAATTAGTAGTCTAACACGTTTTGAAAGCACTTGAGTTCGGTCTCTAACTTGGCACGGGCGTAAAGTAGAAAACTTTTTACACACACACACACACTCGCACACGCACAGTCACAGCGGATGTCATAAAAACCGAAAGTTTAATTTCCGTTCTTTGAAAACATTTGAGGCCGTTAACGACAGGGATAATTTCGCAATGTTGCAAACTTCAACTTAAACGAGTGCTTAGAATATTTGGGGTGGTGGGTGTGCAGTGCGGCAACTTTGTTGTTGTTTCCTTGAAGCCTCCATAACCGATTTGCACACAACAATAAAAATAAGAACAACGTAAGTGCAAGTTTTATTACTTTTTCAACTTTTAATGACCGTCTGCGGAAGTGAGAAGGCGGTCGGAGGTGTCAGAGCTAAAGCAAAATTGCTTTGGTTGTGAAAGTGTTAAGTCGATGGAAAAACTTGAAGAGGGGCAGGAAAGTGATTCAACAAACACATGTTTATTGGTCAAAGTTTTTGGCGTAAGTAGCAGCTGTTCTGGTATTTAAGTGTTAATTCTCTTATTCCTCTTGGCACCTACAGTCGAGTTTCGAGTTGAGTATTAGAAGCGGTAAAAGGAAGGAGTGGTACAGCCTAATGAGTGAAGCAGCTAAGGAATTTTTCGGTAAATATATTATAATCGAATGAGCTGTGTGTTTAGAGACTTTAAAGACAGCCGTTGGGGGTCTAGTGTTGCTCCCTGTATGCGTATAAGAGCTGTAATTTAAATATGTAAGCAACTCTGCGTTTAAGTATGAGCCTTGCAATATTCAGAAAATTTAAAAAATTGTTAGAAAGCCCATCCGTTTGAGCACACATACGAGGGTAACCTTTTATATTTTGCGCCCAGTAATGAAAATGCGGTAAAATAGTAATGAAAATGGATTTATTGTTTCTCAGAATATTCTTCTTATACTCCAATATACTTCTGCAATCGCTTAAACTAATTCTCAATGCACTTTTGCCACTCAGAAGTGAATAGCTCCAAAACGAGCTGCTTAAAGGATTCAGCAGTTTTTTCAAGCGTTGAAAAATATTGATCTCGAAATTAATTTTTGGTGTTCGGGTACAAAAAGAAATCATTAGTTGGCAAACCAGTTCTGTAAGGAGGGGACACATTAATTCGATCTTTTGCATGCTCAAAAACTCTCTTGTGCTTGCTGAGACGTGAGAGCTCGCATTGAATTGGTGAAGGATGATTCGTCTTTGGCGGTTTATTGAATGGTTTTCGTTAATCCTCCGAAAACTGCTGGAAAAAAATTGTGTCTTTAGTGGTACTGTTGCGACAGGACCCGATTTTCCGAAAAAATTGGCCAGGTACTTCTTCCGCGAACAACTTTTGTTGGATTAAGCTTGTCTTGTTGGCCTTCATTCGTCGCCTGTTACGATGGTAGGCATGGCCTTTGAACCGCCTCTGTTAAATTTTAACATTTCTTTAACCAATCCCCACAAGTCCGAGTCCTGTTTTTGGGCAATTGTCAAATTATGCAGTGACCAACAAAAACAAATCTTCCTTACGATCAAATGCTCACGCAATATTAAAAAGTATGCTGGTGTCCCTAATACGAAAAGATGCCTCAAACACGCGATGTGTCACATGTCGATCTTGCGTTATTATGTGACGCACACTATCGATTTTTTCTGGCGCAACAACCGACCTTCGCGAAATTTATCCAGTAAGAATCCATGACCTTGTTAGAACTCCTTGTACCAGCGTTTCACAGTGGTTTTAACGCAAAAAATAGAAGTATGTTGATCAATGCACTCATATCTCCATAATCCACGTCAAAAATCGTAATAAATCATCGGACGAAAATTTTCACGAGCTAATTCCATCTTTTGGGCGAGATGAATTTTTAAACTCACTGAAAGAAGAACAAATAAAGCTCGTCAGTGGAAACGGTATATGCAATTTTATGCTAAAAATACGAAACCCTTTGTATTACAACTCATCACACATAGTGTTGGGAAGGCGTTAAATATAAAAGCCAGCTCTCGTATTATGGTTTTTTGTTAGAAAAATGGTAAAACTTCATTAGGGCTGGAAAGAAAACCAGCACATTCGTTAACGTGACCAATATGCATTCAGAAGGGTTGTATTTAAGCGAATGGAGACACATTTTAGTTGGTCAATTGTCAAGAACAGTTTACGCTTTCCAACACTGGTTAGTCAATACGAACAAGTGTTGATAATTATGAAAGCAGATATCCCCAGGATCAACTTTGCCAAAGACAGCATTAGTCTAGAGATTCTGCATTTGTTTTTGTACGTGAGATTAAAGGGTTTACAATTTTGGGCGAAAGCGCGAATAGTTTGTGGAAAATATTATGGCATAAAACGACTTCAGGTATAATTTTCGCCTTCAAAGCATGTCTAATGAAAGTTCATTAAAAAGGCAGTTAGAGAGTTTAATTGTTCCACAGAAATTTTAAATAGGTAATTTTACTGGAGGTCATTCAAGATGAGAAAGTTAAGGTAAATGCGCAAGAAAGATTTGTTGTAAGTAGTTTTAGAAATGATCACCTCTTTGTTTACCTCAACCACTTACGAGGCAAGTTCCGCCTAGTACACAGTCAGGAATTCTCAACCGCCTTATGGAATAATTAATGAAACTGCAATAATTTTTCCATAGCAGCCTCCCTAAATGAACTCTCACGCTATTAAAAGTAAAAGTTCACTGCAACTAGAGCTCCGGAGCCGCAAAGTGCAATGTTTTATATAATAGCTTCATCACTCTGTATCGTTTGATTGGCCTACCTTAACATATTATCGATCTACCGACCTGTATCTTACAAACTAATTTCTGGAATTAATGAATTACCATTCTGAGCGACAATCAGGCGGCATTCATGTCATCCTGTGAGGTTAAGTCCATACTGGTCTTTGAGTGTATCGAGAAACTGAATTTTTTAGGAACACACAATTGCATCCGACTAATTTGGGTCCCAGAACGCAAGCGTATAACTGGGAACAAAGTAGCAGATGCATTGGCAAGAGAGGCTGCGATTGCGTTATTAATAGGACCCGAGCTCTTCCTTGCTATTGGGCAATACACCATCCCACACCAAGCTAAGGAGTGAAGAGCTGAGGCTAAGGGAGGTTAGCTGGCACCAAATTATGGGGTACGCCAAGCGAAATCTTTACTGGGTGGCACAACACAAAGAGGTTAAAAAACTCATAACTCCAAGAAAGCTCATCGGAATTCTCACAGGTCATTGTAGAGTGCGGAGTCATTTGCACAGAATTGGGGCATGGTTAACAGACTCATGTCGTGCCCGGAAACTCCAATACAACTTATCCTTGCATGCAGCGCCTTAGTGCGTAAATGGTTGAGATATCTCGACGGGATGCGGCTTGAAGAGATGCACACACGCTCATTCCAACCCAGCTCTGTCATAAGTTTAAAAAGGGCATTGGAATCGGATGAGCTACTGTGATGAGTAGAGAGCACAAGGGACTATGAGGTTGAAGTGCAAACTTCAAATTAAATATATATGTATATCTATCTCTCTTCCAAAGTAGCTGAGATAAAATCGCAAGCAATTGAAAGTCTTAAGCACGGCTCAATCTTTTCTTTCAGTAAAACTTCTTCATTTTGCACCCTGCTTAATCCAAATTGTTTTTACAAACACAAAAAGAAAACCTAACATCCATACATCCTGCCCCATAAATGTTTAAGTATACATATATTTTATTGCAAGTGGCACTTAAAAATCTCACTCTTTTTACGGCTTTAACTCCACATCTCTATTTCACTTGCAATCCTCACCCTCGCATTGACATTTTCAAAGTGATTTATGCCATTTTATCATTTAAATGGCGCTAATTTATGAGAACCACAGGCACATTTTTAATTGAAACAACCCTCGAAACAAATGTAAATGAACATCAAATACAAGAATAAAAGAACTCAAATAAATGTAAAAGGACACATTACCCACTTGCACTCACATATTACTTACACTCTTATGCAGATGAATGAATGGAAGTATACAGTTGTGGGCATGAAAATACGAACTGATGGTAAGCTCGCATTAGAGAGGCACAGAGTCTAGTTGGCATAAAATGCAGGGGGTAGGCTACTTTTTTTATATAAAAAGGAATTATGCGCCTTTTTAAATCATTAATGATCGAAAGTGTTTGCTTTTAAGGAAAGAAAAATATATTCAAAAAAATATTTGAATTTGTCAACGTTCCTCGACGTTCCCCACAATTGGAGCTATGCACAACAACCGCATGGCCTATTTTATATAAAGATTTGGTTCTCAAGACTTACGAGCTACAACTGGTGCAAGATTTGAAGCCTCTTGACCATTCACTTCGCCGTAAATTCACTCTGTTCATTCCCGCTGGTGTTTCTTAAGAAAAAAAAAATTCCAGACGAGTCCCATTTTCATTTGTCAGGATACTTCTATGAGTAAAATGCCATATTTGGCCTTCTGAAAATCCAATATCGATTGTTGAGAAGATATTGGCGTGCACAACGTCTCACTATTTGGTGTGCTATTTGGTTTGTGGGCGTAGTTTGACCACTTTTTTCAGAAAATTTGGCTGAAAACGCGGTGACTGCTCAATCAATGGATTACGCTATCTCGACATATTAACAACTGGATTTGGCCTCTTATCGATGATATGGATATCATCGACATTTGGCTTCAACAGAACGGTGCCACACAGCCATCGAAATAAAGACTTTGTTGCAAATCGAGTTTCCTACCGCATAATTGCACAAAGTTCGGCTGTTAATGAGCCACCCCGATCATATAGTTTAACACCACTGAACTATTTTTTTGTGGCGCTGTGATACAGTTGAGGTTGCAATAATGTTGAGGCTTTATGTTCCATATAGGAAGAAAAAGAACAAATATATATGTATATGCGAGGAAGACAGAGTCTAAATGAAGTCAATCGAATAGACTGCAGCCTTAAAAGAAAAGATCCGTCATCCTGCCAAAAACTGATTGAAAATTTTGATAAAGAAATCGTCATCTGTAGTCGGGATCATGCGAGACAAATCACACATAATTTGTAATATACGATTGACAAACCTTACTATTTCTAACTCAATTAAAATTCGAATAATCTAAATTCTTCGATTTTGTTTCGAAAAACAAAGTTCTTGTTAAGATATTTAAAAAATTCCTCATTCATCCACAGGACACCAAAATTGACTCACAAAGTATTGAAGAAAAAACTTTGCTTTCTCAGAACTGTTCAAATTTGACTCTTCTGTTTCCAAGACTATATTCCACGTAGGGAGCGCAAGCGGTGAACGCTGTAGTGACGAGTTGATTCGACGTACCGTTAAATAAAGTTGGAACCGAAAATTATCTGGTAGTGCGTAAAGCTGATTCTTATACTCGTATGTGGTACACAATCTTTTAAGACGATTCTTCGCGCTGTCATTATTTAAAAATTATAGAGTGTTTCAAAATTTCTCTAACTTAAGCCTTTGTTTGAAGGCACAAAGCCATTTGTCATAAATAAAACTCCATATAGAACTTTTAGCCCATTTTGAAGAAAACTTAAACACAGACTAGATCTAAAATTTATGTCAAACCATCTCTCCAATAGCCTATTTCACTTCTCTTTTTCATCTTCTTCTTATTCTGCGCCGTGTCCCTTAGTTGGGGTCGGTCCTTCTCGTACACAAACTCCTGGTTAAACGATCCTGACTTATCGCTTCGTTGAATTTGTTCAGCTACATACCATTTTTAATGTTTCTTGACCAGGATTTAAAGGGTCTCTCACGTTCTATTGATAGCTCCAATGCGTTATTTCACATATCAAAAAATAAAATGATCAGCATATTCACGCCTGGGAAATGTTCTTAAAAAAATGCTTCGAAAACTGGAACTGCAGGTTTTGTATCTCCATATATTTATGCCCACAACTGTATGTAGCACTTTTCATATGTGTCTTTTGTAAGTCCCCATTTAAGAGTACTCTCACTTAGATATATCCCCTCAATTTGTTCCTAAAAATAGTCACAGCATTGCAACATTTTACCGATGCGATGGCTTATTGAGAATGTAAGTGGTTGCTTTGTGT
This sequence comes from Anastrepha fraterculus, assembly GCA_037575425.1. Classification (NCBI taxonomy): domain Eukaryota; kingdom Metazoa; phylum Arthropoda; class Insecta; order Diptera; family Tephritidae; genus Anastrepha; species Anastrepha fraterculus. Next base: position 18,994 of record JAYXIM010041032.1, read on the forward strand.
CTTGTTTGTGAACATTGAAGAGGTCACAATGTCGGCAGTGATTTTGTGAAGGTAAATATTGAAGTGAACACACAACAAAGTATCCATTGGAACATAAACACATACAAGTACATACAGACAGACACTCGTATGTGGGTCTTAAAATTGGTTTGAATTGGGCTTATAAGTTTGTTCTGGTACAAATATACATACTATCCATGGTATATGAGCGTATATTTTTAAGGCTTGTGGTTGAATTGAATGCAGACCGTTGATGGATGATACTTAAGATGGCTCGGCGATTTGTGTGAGCACAAGAAGACGAACCGCTTATAGTGCGGTAAGAGGAAACTGCCTGCAATATCTATTCTGGAAGACTTTCAATTATCCCTTGTGTGAATAATTTCCTATTCGATTGTGTTTTAAATATCAATTTTTTTTATAAAATACTTTTTTTTAATAATTGTATCATATTGATCGTATCGATTCAGGGCTGATTAAACTTCAGCTTAACTGAACTCCTCGATTGAGTGAACACCAATTTTCCTTCGTTGAGTACTCTGTAGAGTGAAAATATTTCATTTGTACTGAGTAGAGTGAGCAGACATTAAGAATAAAAAAATTGTTAAAAAAAAAAAAAAATTAAAAACTGTAATGTATATTTTATCCTGAAAAATAAAAAGAATGTAAATAGTGAAAAGAACGGAACATATTTCACTTAACAAAACGATGATTTTTATATTGACGACCGTCCGCGTGAAGGAAGGCCAAAAACCTTCGAAGTCGCCGAATTGGAGGCATTGCTCAATGAGGATCCGTGTCAAACGCAAGAAGAGCTTGCTTTAGTAATAGGAGTTACCGGTCAATCCATTTCCAAGCGATTACATGCTCCTACCTTGGGAATGACTTAGAAACAGGGAACTAGGGTTCCTTATGAGTTTAAACCAAGGGATGTTGAACGTCGTTTTTTTGCCTATGAAAAACTGCTCCAGCGGCAAAAAAAGGGAGGGTTTTCTTCATCGCATCGTGACGGGTGATGAAAAATGGATTCATTAACGCAATCCAAAGAAAACAAAGTCATGGGGACTGCCCGGTCATGCTTCTACGTCATCGCCTCGGCCAAATATTCACGCTGCGAAGGTTACACTATGTATTTGGTGGAAACAAGTTGATGTTATTTATTATGAACTCTTAAAACCAAGCGAAACCATCACTGGGAATCGGTATCGACTTCAATTGACGCGACTGAACCGAGGACTGCGCGAGAAGCGGTCGCAATACGCGGAGAGGCATGAAAAAGTGATTCTACAGCATGACAACGCTCGGCCTCACGTTGCCAAACCCCTTAAAACCTACCTGGGAACACTGAAATGGGAAATCCTACCCCACCCGCCATATTCTCCAGATATTGCGCCGTTGGATTATCACCTGTTCCTATCGGTGGCACATGGTCTAGCTGACGAGCAGTTCCATTCATATGAAGACAGCAAAAAATGGCTTGATCCGTGGATAGCCTCAAAAGATGAACAGTTTTACCGCGACAGTATACGAGATCTACCAGAAATATGGGAAAAAGTAATATCCAGCTATGGGCAATACTTTCAATGACTCACTCGCAAACATTTTTTCAGAATAAAGTTGTATTTTCATCAAAAAACAGCGAGAACTTAGTTACGCAAATAAAAAAGAAAATTTTAATTTTAAAAAGAACAGAAGATATTTCATATTAAAAAATTATGTACCTTAATTGTCTACATTGAATAAATCTCATGACTGGGGTGCAAGTCCATTTTACAAATTTCTCTCAAAAGTTTTAAAAAATATGAAAATTTCAAAAAAATATGAACTCTGAGATTTATTCAATGTTAAAAATTTTCGTACACAGGTTTTTAAAGTGAAATATACTCCGTTCTTTTCAAAATGTAAATCTTTTTAAAGATTTTTTTAACAGAACGAGTCAACTGAACAAATATTGAAAAAAAACAATATTAAAATGGGAGAAATGTAAAATGTTCACGTGAATTTTTTTTTCTCACTTGCTAGACATTTTTCCTTCCAGAGTGTGTTATTGAAGGTTTCAAATACTTGAGCCATAAAAATTAATGATATACAAATGCATGAGATACCAAATTTCACATTTACACATTCCAATATTTGTGGTAACAAAAATAATTAAAAGCAATAAAAACAATTGCAAATAAACACAAAAAGCAATTATTAGCGAAAAGAGCAACGGTGGAGGAGGAATTATTAGTGGGAAGAGGAATGCTCAAACAAGAATTGTGAATGTTAAGGGGCTCAACCAGTGTGAAACTTTGAAAAATTCAAAAAAATTTGTTTCATATTTTTCAGCAAGCAAGCAGTAACTTTTTGAAGAAGAAGAAGGTGAATTGTATGGGCCTGGAATAGCAGATTAGGATTAGGTATGATATTTATCGTTTTATAAATGTGAGATCAGTATTTTTTTCTTTAAAAACGTTTTTCTCAAAATAGCGTTTTCTTAATTTGCTGCCACTGTAACTTAAAAACTAATTTTACGATCGACTTGAATCTTGTTTCCTCATTTTAAGTATTCATTTTTACATTGAATGACCCTCCGATATTTCAATCTAATAAAAATTGTAAATTTGCGATGTGAAATACTATCACATTTTCAAGCTAAATTTTTATACTTTTTTCAAAACTGCGGGATTTTTTTGGATTTCGTTTTTTCACCACAATCCTGCGTTAATCAACGCGTGATACCATCATCTTTAATGACTTTTTTGTTTTTTTTTATTTGAGGCACTCTGAAGACCGTAACAAAGGCAGCAGTGGGGAAACTTTTTTTTTTTGGACCTTCGAGAGATGCCCTATTATTAGAAGAAAAGTCCAGATTTTCCTTTGAAAAAATTTGTACTTGAAGTTTAATTATATATTAATATACTCACAAAGTTTTAAAACAATCAATGTAAAACTTTTTTAAAAATAAATTTTCAAAAACCACCTGTTTTTTTTGTCAGTCACACTGGTTGAGCCCCTTAAAGAGGGAAGAAGTACACATGAAACACGTAGTGTACGTGAAACTGTAAAGAAAACCAAAATAAGCGCAAAATGTATAGCAACTAAAGGGAGCGAAAACAATCAAATTGGTAGCAACAACCAGGAAAACGAAATCTAAGAGGAGTAAACCAATAATAGAGCCAGTATCAATTTTTGAAATCAATACTGAAATCTTTCAATATTCTTTCACTGCTACGTAGCCACTAATTCGACAAGCTTTTGCAAGTATTTCCGTTACCACACGCACCCCTCCAAGTGAGCCATGGATCAGCAGACAATTCATCAGAAAGTCGTGTATTTGTGTGACCCCAACTTCAGAGCAGAAGCAACACTTTAGTTTTGGCTGTTTTGATTCCTTTTCACGCTCCCCCTCCAACTCTCACAGCATGCTGCCACTAACAGCTAACTATTTAGTTTACTGCTGAAAATCGAAGGGGACGAACCAAAGTCATCAATTCGAGCGACACTCTGGGGACACATTATTGGATGACCAAATGGCGTAGGACAAGTAGTGTAAACTCGAAGATGGAAGAATGCAAGAAAATAAAGAATAGATTTTTATAGCGGCATTTTAAGGGTCATTACTTGAGTGCTGAGTGTTTTTCAATTAGCTCTCAAAGGTCAGGACGCACACCAAAAGAGTGGCCTTCATTAATTATTAAATAGTTCTAAGAAACTTCATGTGACAACATTTGGATGAGCATTATAATTTTTAATGACTTTTCAACAATTAACTCATCACAGTTCCTTTGTTGCATTTGGAAGTCGACAAATATTAAAAGCTGCTTTCCTTTCTCGGAAAACAATCAAAATCACTTTGTTGCTTTCTCAGCAATTTATTTCTTATAGCGTCATAAAATTAAATAGCATATTGTGTCAAAATTGACAGCTGTCGTATAAACTGTCAAATGGCGCACACGCGTGCCGATAATGAACATCAAACAGTAACACATAAAATTAGCCTCACCACATAATCGCAAATATGCATATTAGGGAGACACAATTTGTTTGAAAGGAAAAAACTCTTCAAAACGCTCGGAGGCGATTCCACTTGAAGTTATCTAAGTATTTTGTGCAAGGTATTCTATTTTTCAGAAAACTACTTTATTTGTAGGTTTGAGTATAAGAGTAAATTAAGAGATATAAAGGGTTGTCCATATTCGGCGGATCCATCTGGCTACCTTGTATCTTTTGACAGAGACGTCAGATCGCTTAATGACCCGCGTTGGAAGCGTCAGTCCAAGCAGATTTTTACCGTGGAACATATATGCCACGCGAGCGCTCCCAAATTTACATTCAACAAAAGAAGTCAATTATGAAAACTCAACGTGCGTATAAAAAATTAAATAATGTGGAAAGTGCGCCTTCTAAGAACACCATTAAACGTTTGTACGAAAGGTTTTCGACTGGTGATGCTCTTTCTAATCCAAAGAGGCCAAATCAAAACCGACCAAGGCGTCGTCAAGGACATCCCAAAATCGCCGTTCTCAGCAGTTGGGCATTGCTCGGACCACTTTACAACGAATTATACGCACTGATTTCCATTTATTCCCGTATAAGATTCAATTGACGCAAAGATTGTTGCCTGAGGACAAGCCTCGCCGATTGGAATGGGCCCAAAGAGTCATCGAAATGGCTGAAGATAAAGAGCAATTTTGGGACAAAATCATCATGTCCGATGAGCCTCATTTCTTATTGAATGGGACGGTAGACAAACAAAATTGCCGTATTTACGCCACTGAAAATCCTCACGAAATTCAAGAGGTACCTCTGTACGACGAAAAAGTCACTGTTTGGTGCGGCGTTAGTGCGAAAACGATTATTGGGCCGCTTTTCTTCGAAAATGAAGATGGTCAAGCTGTTACCGTCAATCAGCAGCGTTATCGCGATATGATAACCACTTTTGTGATGCCAATTATTCGTCGAAAGCGTACGAGGCAGTTCTGGTTTCAACTAGACGGCACTCCACCACACACAGCTCTCACAACAATCGATTTTTTGAAGAAATTGTTTCCTCGTCGTTTGATGTCGAAAAATGGCGATTTTGACTGGCCACCGCGTTCGCCCGATTTAACGCCACCTGACTTCTTCTTGTGGGGATATTTAAAATCAAAGGTTTATATTAATAAGCCAAAGACCATAGAATAGCTCAAGAACAACATCCGTGAGGAAATAGCAGCTATTCCAGCCGAAATGTTAGCTAAATCTATGGAAAATGCTGCAAAACGGGCACAATACGCCGTACAGGCTCAAGGCGGCCATTTGAGAGATATCATATTCAAAAAGTGATGTCAACAAATCTACTTGAACCAAATAAATGGATTATTATCGTCAACATCAAAAAAATTGTGTCTTTTTTTGATTTAAAAAAAAAACACGTGGGTCCGTCGAATATGGGCAACCCAGTATTCAATGTTGAAAATTTTGGTGCGGAGTTTTTAAAGTCAAAAATATCTTCGGTTTTTTTAACATTTCAATAAATTTTAATATTTTAATTTTCTAGAATAAAATATACTTTTGAAAAAAATAAATTTTTTTTTTTGGAAAAATTGTTTAAAAAAAATTTTTTTTGGGTAAATTTTTTTCTTTTTTTTTTGGACAATTTTTGTTTTTTTAAAGTTTTTTTTTTTGAGAAAAATTTCTTTTATTCAGAAATATTTTCGGTTATTTTTAACATTTTAATGATTTTATTTTTATTTTTTTAAATACAATATTCTTTGGAAAAAAAGAGTCCACATTTTGTATGGAAAAATTTTTTGTTTTTGAAATTTTTTTTGTTTTGAGACAAATCTTTTTTCTTATTGGAAAAATGGGTTGAAAAAAAGGTTTTTTTGGGAAAATTATTTTTTTTATGTTTTCTTGAATAATTTTTTGTTTTTTGTTGAGAAACATTTTTTTTTGTCTGGAATACTTTCCGTTACTTTTAACATTTTAATAATTTTTTTATAATATATTTTTGTAAATAAAATATACTTTGGAAAAAAAATTCCACATTTTTTATGGAAAAATTTTTTGTTTTTGAATTTTTTTTTTGTTTTCGAGAAAAATCTTTTTTCTTATTGGAAAAATTGTTTGAAAAAAAATTTTTTTTTAGTGAAAATTGTTTTTTTTGGACAATTTTTTTATTTTAAGTTTTGTTTTTAAGAAACATTTTTTTTTGTCAGAAATATTTTCGGTTACTTTTAACATTTTAATAAATTTTTATAAAATATTTTTGTAAATAAAATATACTTTGGAAAAAAAAATTCCACATTTTTTATGGAAAAATTTTTTGTTTTTGAATTTTTTTTTTTGTTTTTGAGAAAACTCTTTTTTCTTATTGGAAAATTGTTTTTTTTTTGTTTTTTTGGACAATTTTTTTATTTAAAGTTTTATTTTTTTGAGAAACATTTTGTTTTGTCAGAAATTCTTTGAGTTACTTTTAACAATTAATAATGTTTTTTATAATATATCTTTTTGTATTAAAATTTTGTTTGGAAAACAAAAATTCACATTTTTTATGGAAAAAATTTTTTGTTTTCGATGTTTTTTTTTTGCTTTTGAGAAAAATCTTTTTTCTTATTGGAAAAATTGTTTGAAAAAAACTTTGTTTTTGGGAAAATTGTTTTTTTTTTTTTTGCAAAAGTGTTTTTATTTTTTTGAGAAACGTCGTTTTCGACAGAAATATTTTCGGTTATTTTTAACATTTTAGTAATTTTTTATACTTTTTTAAATAAAATATCTAAACTCTAGAATGTTCTAGAGAAAAACTATTTTTGTTAGAGTTAGTCGAGACGACGGACTCATTTGGTGGTCTAAAAGGCATCGCTGTTCCTGTGGCAATGCGGCTACCAAGCCTACCAAACCTAGTCGTACTCGTACAAGGTTAGGTTAGACGAACTGCTCTTAAAAGGAGTTCCCTCGGTCTTCGCAGAGACACATTGCGGTGCCTAGAAAATATTTCGCAATTGGTCCTTTCAACGAGATTGCCGAGCCAAGGTTTTTGAAAATGTTGTATTGTTGTTAGATTTTTTCTCTGAAAATGTTGATGGAGTATAGCTACTTTCTTATCTCTTCTCCTATGAGCAGCTTTACGTGCAGTTTAGAAAAACTCAATAAATTTTCATCGACTGTTGGTTGTTCTTTCAATTGTAGGTAAAAATAGTACTTATTGTTATTGTTATGACAGATTCTATGAAATAAATGGAGATCTAAAAAAAAAAGTGTTGGTTAAAGTGAACGTAACACCTGCTGTTAGTAGCTGTTCTAACCTTCTTCTCAACTTGTAAAAACAAGCTGCTCAAAGGTGGCTGTTTGTATTTTTAGACCCGATTGCTCAAAATCTCTCTGAAACTCTTTTCTTGCGCATTCTTCTATTTTCACTTTCATTTCCCAATACACTAGAAACCGATTACCACTTTACGCTAAGCTACAGAGGAGATTGTAGAGAGCTTAGACATTTTTGAAATCACGTCGAGTTAGTCATTAGTGATCTGAAGCTTCAGATTGCAGCCTGACTGGTTACAGAACGGGTAAGATTTGAAGGAGTGGGCTACATTAGCCTTACCATCTAAGCTACCATGTCAAGTGCATGGATCTCAGCTTGTGAAATACTGTAGTGCCCGGGAGTGCCTTTATAAGTAGAGTGGCTGGAAAAAGATGCGAGACTCTGTTTTAAGTCCCATTTTTGTACCATCGTGCCATTCCCATGATAGACAGATCCTGTTTGAAGTCTCATATTTCAACCGTCTGCGCTATTCTCATGACAGCTGCTTCTACGTACCGGAATGACACGGGTTTTTCCCAATCAAGCGCTGTCGTCTCAGTTACTTAACTCTGTCTTGTGCGCTGAACCTCACCCCTATTGAAATCGTCTAGAACGATGGTAGATTCTCGATCGCTTCTGAGAATGTAATAGAATGGAATGGAATCGAATTTTTTGCCCATTGCACTTAAGGTCAGGAGATGGAGCAGCGCATGACCAAATCGTTTTGATTTCAGCTTTTATTTCAACTAATTTTTGACTTTAAACGCTATGGATGGGAAAATTCTATATACTCTCAAGAAGTTAAGATATATGGAACACCCTAATGCATAAATTCATGCTCCATAAGAGTGATATGTAGCGGCGAATGCTTTTATATAAATTTTGCCTATTTTTCAAACATTTTTATTCGTCTTTCATAAGCACAATTATTTGTAATTTTTTAAGCATAGAAATAATAAAAACTTTGTTGTTGTTTTTTAACCATAAAAATAATAAAAACTTATTGTTGCCCCTATTTTGATTAGCTCACACAGTTCGTTTCCTACGAATAGTTGCGCCTATTTTCCATTTATTTTATTTGAAAATTCTAAGCTTATTCTTCTCCGACACGCTGACAAATGACTTCAGTGACAGGTGTTCATTAATTTGTCAACACTCCGCTCATCTGCATAAGAAGCTGTGCTAATGGTGATGTTCTGTCAAATGTAGAAGTGCAGGAATTCATTTTGCGTTGGAGGCAAAATATGGGTCAAAGATGTTCGAATATTAATAGGCGATTACTTACAATGTAAATATGGAGATTTCTTCGGATAATGATTTTTGAGCTTCTGAGAAAAAATATTGTGCAAGGCAGAGAAGCTGAAAATGCATATTTGAAAATGTTGAAATTCAGTCAGCTTTGGGTTTTACCTTTTGAATGCTTCCTGTAGGTAGATCATGAACTTGATAGGATTCTGATCGCTCCGAAAGTCGAAAAAAGTCTCTAGGCTTTTTGTAACAAACGCCATACCTTAGAGAAATGTCTTAGAGTAATTCAGAAGGCAGCCAACCCATGACCATTGTGCTTCACCAATCAGCCAAATTATTTGCTATTCAAATGAAATAATCTGCTTTTCAGAAAATTGCTCATTAAAAATTTCCAGCACTTGGCCATCGTGAGTTGAATAACAAATTTAGTACATCAAATTACCAGCTCAGCATAAAAGGACATTCACCCAGAGCATTTTAACCTAATGAACTTGTTTACTCGCACAAATTGTCCAACCAATCAAATACGAATGTACACATACACACATATATACGTGCATGCATAACACCAACATATGTGTATGTGTACGTGCAAATCCAAATAACAGCAAAGCAACTAACTTGCCTAAGAAGATCAATCAATATAAGTAAGTGCATGCTGTGCTAAAAGTGTCCAAATTTTGGGAATAATAATTTTTTTATTTTTGTTTTACTGAAACATTAAAAATTGATTTACATTTCATGATATTACCACCCAGTTAACATAACTAACAGGTTATATTTTTTCAAGCCATGGACATATTTTGGCTATGGGTTAACCACAAGAGGCAATGATTTGAATGGTGATGGTGAAAGTGGTGTAAATAATAAGGAATAAACATTTCTTTCTAATTTTTTTATAAAAATATAGTTCATTGTATAACAAAAATCGTATAAATCTAAGTACCAAATTTTGTAAAGGATGGTTAAATATCAAAGGGCGATGTTGAATCTGAACCACACCTAAACGTCAATTTTTTTTTTTGCATTTCATTTGACATTTTTCAATTTCAGACTAACTCAATTTGAACCATGGAAAGATATACAATCGAGCAACGCTTTAAAGTTATTCAGGTTTATTCTGAAAACAGGCGTTCAAATCAAAATGCACCCACACAGAGTAAAAGTTTGGTGCGGTTTATGGGCCGGCGGCATCATTGGGCCGTATTTTTTCCAAAATCAGGCAGTTATGTGAATAGTGTTCGCTATCGTGAGATGATAACGAACTTTTTATGGCCCGAATGGGAAGATATGGATGTGGACGATATGTGGTTTCAACAGCACGGTGCCACTTGTCACACAGTTAAGGGGTTACATGGGTTTCGTCGGGTAAAAATAAGCCTAGTTTCAATTTTTTTTTTCTATGTAAAAAATTATTTATTTAATTCAAACTTTTTTCTGTTTTATAGATACATATTTAAAGAATAATTTCTGAAATTTTCAACAAAAAAATTAAAACTCCTCCATTGTGACGTCATTTCCGGTGACCCCTCGAAAAAAAGGTGCGTCCGCGTTGTCAGCATAACTCCTGAGAGGCTCATCAAAAATGAAAAAACAAAAATAAGTGTTTTAGTTAAGACCATAAACTCGTGCTTGAACGAAGGAAAAAAAAAGTAAAAATTGGAATTTTGGCAGACATTTTTCCAAAAAAATGAAAATTTCGGTCAAATTTGCTTGACATTTTCTTTTTTTTAAATAGTTGTAATTGAAAAAAAACAAAATCCTTCGTTCAAGCACGAGTAAATTGTATTTCGAACACCTGTGTAAAATTTCATCAACATCGGTTGAGTAGTTTTCGAGAACATTTGACAACCGACTTTGAAAACACGGTTCCGAGAAAAACGCGTTTAAAGTTTTGAGTAACAATAAAAGCGGCTTGAAGCGCACACCTTCCAAAGGCTGTATATCCGAATTTATTATTCGGATCGTCTTGAAAATTTAGGATAATATTCCTGAGATGTTGTAGAAATTAATAAGCCAAAAAAAAATAAATCGATTTTTTGAACCAACGAAACCCATGTAACCCCTTAACGAAACAATGGCTCTTTTGCGCGACAAATTGGATGGCCGAATAATCTCACGTCGCGGCGATGTCAATTGGCCGCCAAGATCATGTGATTTGACACCGTTGGACTTCTTTCTTTGGGGTTATTTGAAAGATAAGGTGTACGTCGATAAGCCAGCACTAATTCAAGAGCTAAAGAATGAGATAATTCGGCACATTAACGGCATAGAACCTCAATTATGTCTCAGCGTCATCGAAAATTTGGACCATCGGATGCAGGTGCGCCGTGTGCCATTTGGCCGATATTTTATTCGATTCGTAATTTCTTCTATACCAATATTATCATAATGAAGGGAAATGACAAAAATTTCTTTGAAAAATTGTATTTTATTCAAAATCAACACCGGCCCTTGAAACTTAACCACCCTTTATAAAAATTACAAAAATTGAACAAAATTCAAACAGATTTACAAATCTCAAAAAATTTTACAAATTTCAAAAAGTGTCGAACTTTTTAATGAATAGTTAGTTAACTTTTGAGTATGCAGTTTTATAACATATTAGATCCAAGTAGAATAAAATGTAAGTTCAAAGTCACTGAAAAATCTCGTTGATTTTCGACATTTTTGTTTTTTTTTTTGCATCCCAAGTAGAACATTTTCTTCCCTATAAGCGATTTACGAAGCTGTGCTTCAATGTCTTTGATTAATTGAGATAGAGCCATTGCATTATTGAGCAAATTTTCCTGCCCCATTCACAATTTACTCAAAGCTTTTTTCTCAAGTGGTATATTCAGTTTTGGGGACAAGAAAAATCAAGCGTACCAGAGAAGCTAAATAGGCCGTTGTCTAGGGTGGATTTACTAAGGTGTTTGTCAAAAAGTCTTGCGTAGCGATTGTAGTCGAGAAAAATACATTAATGTTCTCCCGCAATTGTGGACTCTTCTATGGGATACTCAACCTAGTCAGTGACAAGTTGCATTGAAATATCGCAATGTTGCTTTGGAAGCAGTTTGTATACTTCAAAAGGTTTGGTTAATCGTCCTCCACATCTTGATTGAATTTGAAAAAAAATTATTTTTTCTAATAGCGGTCGTCCCTCGGCAGGCAAAGTGAAACCATCGAGTGTATTTCTGCGAGAGGCGGAGCTCGGCCAAACACCCAAAACGAGTTTAAGCGCCCTTTTATTTTTGTATTATTTCTATACTCAATCATCTCACTCTTTTCAGGTGAGTTATGCCCGATCGGCAATGAATGAGGTGCATCGTTAGGAGCCGTCTCCCTCCACATGCTTCGACGCCAGTGAGTTGTGCTCCTTAAGGTGAACAACTGGTATCTTGTAGACCTCATGTAGATTTTGCACTCAAATTATTTTTAAGTCTTATCTGAAGCCTTGTAAGCATACATCTAATAAATGACATGAAATGAAAAGAAAAATAAAACTCAACCCAGCTGCATTAAAAAACGTGACATTTGACAAAACTGGAGATATCTGCACCGCGTGTCGGTAGTTCTGCAAGGCCAGATGGGTTCACCGCAGTCCGACCGATGGTTCAGTATGTACAACAAGCAGACTTTCCTCGTTTTCTTCCCAATTACTGCCGGGAAAAACATAAAATATCCAATTATTTCTGCGCATTTTTCTCACCAGACGTATTATCCACGCATGCGACGTTGTGACAGAACTGAATAACTGCAAATGATTTGCAAGAATGGTGGGAGAAAACTTCAATAGCTCAGACTGTCCTGCCAAACTGCCGTCTCTAAAAGCCGCAAAATGTACAGCTTCGGAACCGACTTATCTGTTTCTTCTTTCTTCTCCACTCTTCTTGTTCTGGATTGGTGCGATAACCGCTTACGCAAATTTGGCCGAGTTTAAAAAAATGCGTCAATCGTTTCTTTCTCGAGCTAACTGGCGCCAGTCGGACCCACCAAACGAAGCCAAGTCTTCTCCGCCTTATCTTTCCAACGCTCCTTTTCCTCTTCTACCACCAGCTGATACCGCATCGAATGCTTTCAGAGACAGAGCTTTTGTATCGATTCGGAGGATATGACCCAGACAACGCAGTCGCTGGGTCTTTATTGGTGCTGATGCCGGTTCCTAGATAAATGAAGTCTCTTACAACCTCGAAATCGTTGAGAACATTGACGTAGGTGCCGATACACCGACTGATTGTTTGATGGCATGAGGCACTTAATTTTCTCCGTTTGCTTCGCTTATTCATCCAGTTTAGAAAAAGCACACCTAATCTCTTGAGGCTGATGACATTAAAAGCCAGCTATTGCGTGCTCCTATAAAAGACGAGTTTGAGCGATTAAATTTCGGAGCTCGATTAACAAAGCAGTTTTCATGGCGAGCCCTGAAAATATTGGGAGAAAAAAGACAAAATCCCGATGTCGGATCAATCACTCGATATTCGGTTATACGCCACCGCATCGACGGTCATAGAGTGTCACTGGTTGTTGCAACCAGTATGCAGTTGCGGAAATCACGCCACAGAACTTTTAGTTAGCTTGTGATTGGTAATTTTAAGCCAGTTCGGAAACTATTTCTTCGGTCCAAATATTGGAAAGTGTGGCAAAAACTAAGTAGAATAGAATCTCAGCTGTTTGGCGAAGCAGAACTGATATTGCGATGAGTGAAAAGATTAGACAAGTTTTCGCCAGCACACAGAGATCCTCAATATTTGGGTGCAACAATCAGCAGTGCATGAGGCGATGTTGTTGCGCCTTAAGACTAAAGGTCTCATAATAGCTGACATTACCATTGTTCAAGATGGGATCGAAAGCAGCTCAGGGTTCAAAATTAATGTAAGCAATTGTGAATACTTTTTAAACAGAATGTATTCGTAGGTAGATTGCCACATATGGAAGTCATGTCAACATTTGTTTTGTTTTTTTCATTACAACAAATCGTCAAATAAATGACTTGCGATATGCGCTCGAACAGAGAAAAAATGGCACATCATCAATGTCATTGAGGTATTACAGCACAGCATTACAAAGTATCCTTACATTGTCGCATGAAATGAACAAAAAAGTAAAGTTGCAAGCTGAGGCAGCCAGAGGGTGAGAGCCACCAAGCAGGTAACGAGCAGAAACAAGCCTGGTAATTCATCCATCATTGATTAAAAATCGAAGCAAAACAGAGCAGCAATAAACAAATCAACACAAAAAGAAATAGAGAAGAAATAAAAGCAAAACCGGCAAAAATTCCAACAAAAAATTCCTAGAAAAACACATGCGACACAACAAATCAAATTTCATGAATGCTGTGAAAAAATTGGCATTACAAAGGATAGCAAAGCTAACGACCGCTGCTGGGAGGGCCTGGCAAGCGGGAAGCGGAGCAGAAATTGATTTGTCAGCTGTAACATGAGTTTTGATGGCTACCGTTTTTTGCTTTACATTTCGCCTGTTTCCAGATATCTAAAACTCCGTCTATGCGGTCAAGCGTCACAACAAAAACAACGGCGCACACCACAATAATAAACACAGCAGCCAGCGCCACACGCTGTATCTACTCCCTAAACGCGAAATCGTTGAGCCAAATCAAAAACTTTGAAGTCTTTTACGCGATTGATAAATAAAAACGTGGCCGAATGAATGGAGGCACGGAAAAAAACCGGAAAAAATATCAGCAGATAATAGTCACACAAAACCCAGCAGTGGCCACGTAATAAAGTAGTCAAATACAGGCGCCAGTAAAAAACATAGAAAAATAGAAATAAAATAGAAATAAAAACCAAATAACAAATAAATAAAAACAGAAAAAAAATTTAAATAAATAACAAACATCAAGGACACTGGCAAGGGCAACAAGGATGACCGACGACAGTTGGTGCCGAATAGAAATCGTCAACAGCAGCAACTGGCATGGCATTGACAGCAAAAAACGGAGCAATGGCAAAAGGTAAGCCAAAAAAAAAATTGCAGAAATTACTTAACTCTAGCAGCAAGTAGCACCAACTTTTTTGCAATCCATCAAAAAAATACAATCAGTAGAATTAAATGTGAAAAAAGCTATAAATGATAGGAACAGAGGCGCAGCAGTTGAATACTGCAGGGCCAAGTGAGATGGTTCATAAAAATTATTTAGCTACTAAACGAAATTACCTGTGAAAAATAAAAAAATGTCACTTTTAATAATACATATCAACTATTTTGCTAGCAGCATACAAGGTGGCGCAAAATTAATCAACCTATCGGAAGATTTATAATTTTTGCGAACGGCATCTTACGTCAAAAATATTTGACAGTTGTAAACGAGACAGCTGCGCTATAGAAGCAGACAAGCAATGGACCATTTAAAGGTCAAAATAAAGATTTCTATCACTCAAGATCATTTTTTCTTTTTTTCATTTAGAGAAAAAGTTAATTAAAAACTGAACACGATGATTAATTTTGCGCCACCTCGCATTTGCATAACTTCGCTTCTTTGTTATGGCTCAAATCATGAAGCTTTTACAGTACTTTAGTTTCTATCTTTTACGAAATCTGAGACAAATTTACTCGTTTGGTATTTTCTCAAGTTGGTCTGAGTTGGCTGGTCTGAAGCCAGCACCATTTCCTTATTAAGATCTACGTTAAGAGAAATTTTCAGTGTCTAGATTCTCTTTAGCAAATACTTGTAACCAAGCCAGTACTGGACAAATCAAACGCCACACATTTCGAGGCCATCGAAAGAAAATTTTTCAATTCGCTAACAGGCACGAAGGGAGATATCTTCAAGGTTGGACCACTCGGCAAAAAAGCTCACTAAGGACTGCAGTACTGCTTGGAAAAGTTTACTAGAAGACACTACTGCAAAATACCGTTATTCACAATGAAACAATCACTTATACTTATATGTATTGATATTTTCGTGAAAAAAGGGAATAGCTGCACATAAAAATATTTTGGAGCTACAGTTCAATGATTCTATGGAAAAATTATATACAGTCGGTGAAAAAAACTATAACGCCTCAATATTTTAACCAGTTTTTACTATTATTTTTTTCTTTTCAAATACTCATCATTTTCCTTATAAAATTATAGCTCATTGTCTACCAAAACAACATAAAGCCAAGCGTCAAACTTTATTCAAAAATTATAATACTGCAACAAGTTTTCATTTCAATTTGAATATTTAGAATTATCAGAAAAACTTTGGGTACGCAGTTTTATAGCTCATTAAATTATAGTGCAATAAAGTGTCATTTTCAAGTCGCTAAAAATTCTCGTTGATTTTTGATAATTTTTCCTTAATGGAGTTACGCATTCTCCTCATATTACAAATGCGCCAACACCATCAAGTAAAGTAATTATAAAAAATCAAGGAAATGTTTCTGCAACTTCAAACTGGCACTTTGTCGTTATAAAATTCTATAAACTCAAAAACTGCATGCCAAAAATCTTTCTATAAATTCTAAAATTCTATAAATTTTCTGTAATTATATAAATTTTCTGTAATTATATAAATTTTCTATAATTCTATAAATTCTAAATAAGAACAGTGGAATTGTTATGAAAAGTTTGTGGATTTAAATTTTTGTAGGAAGTTTGATATCTGTTATGTGGCTTTCATAAGAAAAGGAGCTACACTTTTATAAAAAATAATGAATATTAAAAAAAAAAAACAAAAAAAAATATTTAAATATTCAAAACTGGCCAAAACGTTGCGCTGTTATAGCTTTTTCGCTGGCTGTATTAATAAATAAGTGTAGCTGAGTTTTTTGTTTATCCTTTAAACTTTGAAGAAATGGAACCAAGATTTCTGAACCGAAGTTGATTCACTAAATTTCATACTCAAAATTGTTTAGCTTTAAAAACTTAGATAATAACAGTATTCAACTACAAACACCAATATTTTCTGAAATGTATGCCGTCTCACGGCATTTATCTTTTGCATAAAAATTAAAATAAAATTTCAATTAATTAATTATAAACAGCTCAGCCACTCTTGAGTCTGCTTATATTATATGTACCTCACAGAGTATTTTCCATTTTCTTTTGTTTCACTTTTC
>JAYXIM010041035.1:0-16180 GCA_037575425.1 Anastrepha fraterculus
CAGTGGGACGCTGGTGATGGATATTGGGCACATTGTTGTTGTTATTGGAGCCATTGTGGTTTCCGTTATTATTATTAGTTGCATGCGCACTTTTGTTGGTGCCGCCGTGTGCCGTTAATGAGGTAGCATGCGATTGCAGTAAACCGGCTTGTTGCAGCAACAATTCCACAGAGCTATCAGAAACATCAATGGCGGAGATGCTGTTCGTGGGGTTGGAGGTGGTGGCTACCTGTGTTGAGGATGTGGCATGCACAGTTGCTTTGGTGGTGGTTAATGCCACTGCAGGTTGGGTTATCATAATTTCAGCAGCCTTTGTGGCGACAGCGTCCTTCTGCTGGCAGTTGCCGTTATTGGAAAAGTGTATTTGTTGTTGTTGTTGTTGTGTCTTATGGTGGTCGCTATGGGCACCCAAAGGATGTTCGCGCACTTGTGTGTGATTTGTACGTTGCTGTTGTTGTAGCTCCATACTTTGGCGCTGCGCAGCTGCCTTCATTGGATGCGACTGTTGTTGTTGTTGTTGGCGCTCGCGCAACTGCTGATAGAAGTAGGGACGCTGTTCACCATCCGCTTTGGTGCGTTGTTGCGGATTATATTGCTGATATTGTTGTTGTTGTTGCTTTTGTAGTTGCTGGTGTTGTTGCTGCTGCTGCTGCTGCTGCTGCATGGCCTGCTTTGGACCCGCAGCTGGTGGTGCCACATATGCTGGCGGCTGCATAGGCAACAGTTTACTATTGAGCTTTCCATCCATCTGACCAGCATCCAATTTGGTGTGACCACTACTAGTTGTTGCTGTTGTTGTTGATGTACGCTTATTGGCACCCGGCTTCGGATTTCTCACACCACCTCCACTGCCGATATTATCTGCGAGCAAACGCTTTCTCAACTGCCTCGATGGCGGCAATGGGGGCGCTACTTCTTCTCCCCACCTGCCCCGCCTGTGCTGCCTTCTACACATTTCCCAGTGCGTCCAACACCTTTAGGAGGTGGCATCGGTGGTCGCTCTTTAATTGTCTCGTAGACGTGATTGAGTGGCGCGGGCGGTGGTGGTGGATTAACAGCTGCAGCGACATCAGACTGCAGCAGAAAATGTTGCCGACTGTCCACCGGCTCGACGTATGAATCGGAAAATTGGAAATGTTGCTGATAGGAGGTGTAGCTTCCAAACTCTGTGGTGGACGGTGTCGGCTCCGATGCAGCAACAGCAGCGTTGGTTGGTGGCGCTGGCGGTGGTGGCGGCAACTTTAGAAAATGTACTGGCTTATGAGCAACATGTTGCTTAGTGGCGCTATGGATAGGCACAAATGTTGCCAACGCAGAGCTGCCTATATCTTGTGGCTGCTGTTGATTTGTGGTAGGCAAAAAGTGACGCTGTGCTTGTTGCTGTGTATGCTGTTGATTTCGCAGTTGTTGTTGTTGCTGCGCTGTTGAGCTGGCGAAGTTGAGCTCCACTTCTTGCCCCACTTGACGGGCAGCCAAGAAACGCTGCTGCTGCAGCTGATGCCTTGGCTGCAATTGAGGCTGCGTCTGCAGTTTCTGTTGCTGTTGTAGTTGCTGCTGCTGCTGCTGCTGCTGATACTGCCTTTCATGTCCGCTCTCCAACTGGAACGTGGTCTGATTTAGCAAGTGACGCTCGTAAATGTCGTTCAATAGATTTGTGGCGGTTTTGGATATTTGATTAAAATTCGTTTGTTGTTGTAGTTGCTGCTGCTGCTGCACTGGTATACGACTCGTCTTAGTTGGCGACAAATCGCGTTGTGGCCCACCGCCTCCATTGATTTGTTGCATCGGTGGTCTGCCATGGCCAGTAGCACTAGCAGCCGCCACCAATGATTGCGGCATAGCCACCGCAATTGATTGCTTCGCTGCAGTGTTGCCGGAATTGGACTGTTGTTGTTGCTGATAGTGTGACTGTTGTCGCTGCATTTGTTGCTGTTGCTGTTGCTGCTCATTCCAATTGCGACTCGTTTTGGCTAGTTTTTGTGCGGCACTCGAATTCTCGTTGCCCACTGACTGTTGTTGCTGTTGTTGTTGCAACTGATGTTGTAATTTACGCCGTTGCTGATACTGATGATAGCTTTGACGTTGCTGTGGCCCACCACCAGCTATTGCTGTTGCAACTGCATGCCCTTTTGAGAGGCCTTCTCGCCGTGCAGCCGAGCTGTTGCCGCCATTGTGGCGCGGCCGATGCACTGAGGCCTCGAGGGGGAAAAAGAGAAAATTTTGTTAAATTTAGTTCTAGCTGAATGAAGGGGGGTTTGAAAGCAAAGAAAACAAATTTGTGTTAGCAATTCATAGAGCTTGTGCCCCTTTTCTATTTCAAGTTAAATTTAAAATTTGGAGCTCGAAATTTAACTGAAAACAAGATAAAAAACTTTCAGACCGGTTTGTTTGGACCTCGTATGATATTTGTGAGTTTTGCTGAGAAGACCCGAGTTGGTCCAGTCGTGCCATTATGGTTACCATAGGCATCGCAGAAGAACGAGCACGGAGTATTCTCATAATTATACACGGTGGCGCAAAATTAATCATCAAATTTTGCTTTTGAATAACTTTTTTACTAAAAACTTTAAAAAATTTTTGAGTGACGGAAAGCTTTAGTTTGATTTTTACGTTCTCCATTGCTAGTCTGTTTGTTTGCTGTTCCCTGGATTTGCTTTAATCACGGCTGAAGTCATTCGCTATCTGCCAAAAATTGACAAGTTTATTTAAAAATTGTTTCTGCGTTAGATGCCTGAGCCTGGTAAATCATCCAACGAAGTATCCTCTGACAGGCCAATATCTCTGTTACCAGTAAGGTCGAAATGTTTTGAAAAAATACTTTTAAAACATCTACAGTCAGTCTTTGAAAATGAAATTCAGACTCCCACTCCCCAACTTGGCTTTAGAAAACATCTTTCAACGCTCGATAAAATACACAGATTTCCCCAATGGGAAACCAAAAAGGTGTGCTCTGCCATTTTCCTTGATGTATCACAAGCTTTCGACAAAGTATGGCACGAAAGGTTGCACCAAAAGCTCCAAGTCCATACTGCCAACACAATATTGCGAGGTACTCTCGTCATATCGTAATGATAGACTCTTTTGCGTAAAACACGAAAATGCATATCCGTGTCTATAAAATATAAAAGAAGGCGTTCCACAGGCGTTTCGGGTCCTCTGCTGTATTTCCTGCAAGCCCACGACCTACCATCGGCAAATCAGGAAGTACCTGCAACATTTGTGGATGACACTGTCATACTTGAAGTCGTTAATATAAAGAGCTTAACTTTAAATAAAAAAAACTACATTATCTCACTGGAAAGCGTCCAAGCTTACCAATCCGCAACAAATTACTTAGACACAGCAAACACTAAGACCGGTTTGGACTGACAGTATACTGGGGATGCCCTAGACAAAAGTACATCACCTCTATCGAACGCATAACAAAATCCCGCGAAGCATAGTAAGAGCGGCATACTCTACAAGGAATGGCGACCATCATCGTGATCTTGGCAGACCAACTGTGACTGAAGTAAAGAAGCAATTCGCCATAGCTCACAAACAACGATTAAAGGGTCATATCAGCGATGTAGCATCCAGCTTACTTCGGCTGAATTATTCACAAAGCATTGATAATACTAAAGTACAAGAATTACTTCAGAATTCAGGGAAGAAATCTACCAGACATTAAACGAGATGAGATATGCTATATACGAGTATTGCGAGAGAATTAGATGCAGTTCATTGCTGTGTTGGTTAAAAGTTCCGATGGGACAGCTAAGCCAAGTGTCCTCCAGCTTTTATTGTTAAACTGAGGGCAATCGAGTAAAATATGTTTACTGATGCGTTAGTAGCCTTGCAGGAGCAGCAAAATGCAGCAGGTATCCGTGAAATCTTGTGATTAAGCCCAACGAGAGGGGGGTGGATCGGGGACTTTTTACCTCGGGCCCGGAGTTCTCAGAGGGGCCCGGACTTGTGAACATCAAAAAGTCTTCAAATCTCGATTCAGCAGTAAAGTTAGATTTACTCCTGGTAGAATTAATAGTAGCCAAAGGATGAATCATTTCATTCCAGTAAAGTCTTTTTATGTCGGCACTGATTTATGAGCCTCTCTACATCGAGTTTTTCGAGAGCAGCAAATAAAGTAAAGGGTATACCTTTAGCAACATAGTCATCACATCAATTTAATTGTATTTTTATGTTTGATGAGCAAATCTCGTTACTAATGGACTGCATGCTGAAATTTTGTAGTCCAGAGAATATTGGTTTTCAGTACAAATACAGACTTTACTTTTCTCTTTAGAGGCTTTTTCGAGGCAGCTTGATAAATCGATGTCTTTAGAAGTAACCGCAAAGGATATTGAAGAGTTATTTTTTAATCCGATAGTGATAAGTATCCCTACGCAATGAGAGGAATAGCAACTGTTTTCCAAACGAAAATGTTTGCCATTCTGAAAGTAGCAGAACGGGTAATTGAGAAGAGATGGAGGGAGAAACAGATTGAAGTCTTTAGCGACAGTCGGGCTGCACCGAAGGCCCTGAAGAACGCAAAGCAAACCGCAAAGATTGTTCAAGAATATAAGAAGAAGCCTAATTCTGTTGCAAGACGGTTACAAGTTCCAGGACACAGCGGTGTTCAAGGAAATGAAATTGCGGATCAGAAGTTACGCCAAATGGACCATTCTGAAGGAATGAATGCCAACATCTCATTCCGGTTACCGGATCACTGCAGTGTATTTCAAGCTGAAATATTGGCTATCAGAGTAGGCCTGCTAGCCCTAAATAAAAGTGTCCTCACCACAGGAGATATAAACATATATTCAGACAGCCAATCGGCCCTGAAAGCTTTAACATCGCCTAATATTAACTCGAAGACAGTGAAAGAATGTATTGACGTTTTGACAGAACTATCACTGTACTTTGTAATAAACCTGCTCAGGGCGCCGGGTCATAGAGACATTGAAGGCAACTGCAAAGCAGATGAACTAGTGAGATTGGGTACCACGTTATCGATCCAACCAGACAAAGCGAACATACAGCAACTTGTAAGATGCTTATAGATAAACACACTATCAGTGCTGCGAACAGGCTATGGCCTCAGTCCCTGACCTGTGCAATTAGTAGAATGATGTGGCCGGAATGGAATATGGGCCGCACAAACCGACTGTTGAAACTAAACAGAAAAAATATGAGAAATCTTCTCGGGGTCCTAACCGAGCATTGTCTGATTGGTAGGCATGCCAGTAGACTGGGAGAGCCCTATAACGGCTATTGCAGAAGCTGTAACGACATTAAAGAAGAAGAGACTATAGAACACTTTCTATGCGGGTGCATGGCTCTGGATAGAAGAAGGTTCAACATTTTTGGAAAAACTTCCTTGAATAACTTGGCAGAAGTAGCCAATATAAAATTAACAAGTCTTGTTAGATTTATTAAAGCCACAGGTTGGTTCAATGAAGACAATGTAGAGTGAGGAGAGGGGACAGCCCTGGTGGTATCACAATGGGCCTACAGCAGGCCTAGGTATGTCAACCGACAACCACTATACCTACCTACCAACCTACCTACCTACTTGACTATCAACCCTTTTACTTTCCAGAGCCTTGAATACGAGCAGAATGAACTTTTTAGCCTGAGTGTTTTAGGAGTTACCATTCGCCCGGTGCATCTTGGCTCGCCTTTTTCAAATTTCATTTCAAATGCACGTTTAAAATGGCCCAAAATTCTCGTAGATTTTTAGTAGTTTTTTTCCTGACGGTGAGCGTATTTTCTCCATGTAAAAAAAGTTGCATGCATTCTTTATATAGAGGAAATGCGCCACAGAGTTAATAAAAAAAATTATCAAAAATCAACGAGAATATTAAGCGACTTCACACTTACACTTTATCTACCCCGCTGAACTGCAGCAATCACGGGGCATTGTACTACCGTATATCAAAATTGTCATTAGAAGTTGTATTAACATGGGCCACATTCCGCTAGGATGGAGGGAGGCAAAAGTCTCCTTCATACCCAAGGCAGGCAGGTCCTCACACACTAACCCTAAAGACTTCAGACCCATTAGTCTAACGTCTTTTCTTCTCAAGATCCTGGAGAGAATAATAGATGAATACATACGGGGTGTCGTGCCTTTAAATAGGCTCTCTTCGGCGCAACATGCCTATACTAAAGGGAAGTCCACAGAAACCGCGCCTTACACTCACTAGTCGGGTTGGTGGAAAAAAGTTTACCAGACAAAGAGTTTGCATTGGTTGCTTTCGTAGACATAGAAGGCGCCTTCAACAATATAAATGCAAACGCTATAGTAGATTCATTAGAAGATTTTGGAGTTGAACCACATGTCGTAGCCCTGATAGAAGATATACTCATCAAAAGAAAGGTAACGGCTAAATTAGGAAGCACTACCCTAAGCAGAAAGGTCTGCAGGGGCACACCGCAAGGTGGAGTCCTCTCCCCTCTTCTTTGGCTTTTGGCAGTAAACTCCCTGTTGCTGACCCTGGAAAGAGGGGGTTGCCACGTCACAGCTTACGCAGATGACGTAGCAATCGCCGTTAAGGGCAAATATCCTAACACCCTTATGGATATTCTGCGCTCTAACATGGCCACGCTTAGAAGCTGGACTGAGAGCAGGGGACTCGATATAAACCCCTCAAAAACTCAAATAATTCTCTTTACAAAGAAACACAGGCTCCCTATAATTTCCCCGCTAACTTTTAAGGGTGTGGAGATTCCTTTGAAGGAGAATGTCAAGTACCTAGGACTCATATTAGACAGGAAACTCACGTGGAAATCTAATATTGAGGAAAGAGTAAAGAAGGCCAACGTTGCATTATACACTTGCAAAAAAGCGGTCGGTATCAAATGGGGGCTTACACCCCCGGCTTACACCGCATTACGCACTGGCTCTATACTTCGGTAGTTAGGCCAATCTTAATGTACGGAATACTTGTATGGTGGCCATCTGCTCAAAAGGCGACTTACGTTAAAACCATGAGTAAGGTCCAAAGAACAGCTTTTTTGTGCATCTCTGGCGCCTTAAGGACTACTCCAAACAAAGCGCTGGAAGTGCTAATCAACTTACCTGCCCTAAATCTCGTAGGAAAACACGTGGCCGCCGCCTCGGCGCTCAGATTAAAAAGTATGGCGCTATGGAAAGACCGGTGCTTTGGCCACGCTTCCATTTTGCACTCTCTGAATAGTCATAAACAAGAAATAGATTACTCTATCCCTAGACTCACCTTTGAAAGACTCTTCAAGACGAGTATACCGTCAAAAAGGGAGTGGCATACAAGAAGGCCATGGAGAAGGGGGGAATTAAACTTTTATACAGACGGCTCCGAGCTAGACGATAAGGTTGGCTACGGAGGTTTCTCGAAGGAATTAGGACTGGAACTATCCGTTCGACTACCAGACTACTGCAGCGTATATCAGGCAGAGGTATTAGCTATAAAAGAAGTGGCTACATACCTAAATACGCACGCCCTAACAAAAACGATTATAAATATATTCTCGGATAGCCAGGCGGCCATCAAATCAATGAATGCGGCATTACTAAGATCGAAGGTTGCACAAGAATGTCGGGCAGCTCTAAATGATATTAGTGACGCATTCTAGGTCAGCCTTATTTGGATTCCGGGACATAAAGATATTGAGGGAAACTGTAAAGCTGATGAGCTAGCCAGAAAAGCTATTGCTCTCCAACTGCTCAGTGATAAAAGTACCATTGGCCGCAAATAAACAAGAAAAGAACAAAGAAATTGCTTAGTCTCTCAAGAGACAATATCTCGTAGGTCGTGACTTGTTTAACCGGTCACTGGCTATTTGGCGGGCATTCCTCCAGACTAGGAGTTTTCTTCCATGAATATTGCAGAAGTTGCAATTGTCCAGCCTTAGCTAAAGTCAGAGCAGGTTGTCTAGGTAAACACTTTTTTAATTCTCTTACAGAACTGTCTGGCGTGGGGTTGGCATCAATACTACGCTTCATAAGAGCCACGAAATGGTTCCACGAAGGAAGATAAACGAGGTTCCCGTGTAGCACAGTGACATCACAACGGACCTGTAAGGTCTAAGTGAGTTGGTCGTGCAGACCGACTACCACCATAACCTAACCTAACCTACACTTTATTGTACTAAAATTTATTGGGCTATTGGGCATACGCAAAATTTTTCTAAAAATTCGTATTAAAATTAAAAAAAAAAAAATTTATTTAATTTTATACAAAGTTTTACGCTTGAATTTATATGGTTTTTGTAGAAGAATGAAAAATATTTTCATTAAAAAAAAATTATAAGAATTAAATTAAAAAAAAAATAACTGTCAAAAATTGTCAATAAGTTCCTGTACAATAGTTTTTTAACGCACTGTACATTTCCAACAATGCACTCAGAATCGCTCCACTTACAGTTCCTCCTTCAAGTTGAAAAACCATCCACATTCAGCCATGCATGAAAACATATTAAACTTTATTAGGTAAATCACTTCAAATTCTATGTTTACACGCGCGACAGTTGTTCGCCAGCTACCGAAATTCTACGACGAGTAGGTTTAATTTTAATTTTACGGAAACACGTCTGATCTATTAAAATGCGAACACACGAAAAGCGTCTCCAAGTGGAGCACAATTAAAACATTAAAATCGTCAAACTGAATGCACCGGCATGTAATTGAAGCGGAGACAAGTTGTAAAAAGGCGAATGATGGAGCGGAAATCAAGCAATGAAAATAGCTGCAACACGAACTAAACGAGGAAAAATGCAGCACGCACACACACATACACACACATGGGCATATATGCCAGTGATACGATTACACCTACATTCATGAAAATTGAGATGGGGGCGGCGGCATGTGTGCGGAATTTAGAATTTTATTACTTACAAGTGCAGCATGTCACTGGTCGCATGCCACACGCCACATGCCGCATACCACATTGGCATCGTAAAATTTACTATCGCCAATAATGGGAACAACTCGAGTTAGAACAATTGTCGCCATGAAAACCATGAAAGAATTCCATCAAAACCATGACCAGCAAAAAGTCAAAAATCAACAAATCACTGACTGACTACGAGCGCATCGAAAAACAAGCAAAACAGACACCAAAAAAAATGCACTTGTGCCAGGAAAGAGAGAAGGGAACGAGGCATGAATGGTGATGATGGTGCGGAGTGTTGCGGTATGCTTACATATATAGGAGTGTATGTGTGACGGGTGGTTGCATGCCGCATGAGAGTTACAAAATGCAGAAGTGTAGGAATTTATTGTGTTAATTTTGCACATAAAGTATACTTTTTTTTAGAAGTTTCAGATTATAAGTTGAAATATAAAATACAAGTCTAAGAGTTATGCGATTTTCTTTATTTCAACTATTTAATAGATGATGCATCATCTCTGATTCTGAGTTGATTGACTTTAGCACAAGCAACACACAATTTCTCACACAATCCAAGTGTAGATCCAGCTCACACAACTCAAAATATTCACGCTGAGCTTTGACGAATATGGTCCCAATCGAAAACACTTAAATTGAACTAAAAATAAGCGCACATCTTCGCCTTTGAAATGCCAGAAATCTTAGACACCTCTCTAAAGACAAACTGTGAATAGTCACAGCAATTCTCAGTGGCCATGGGAGACTGCGAAATTCTCTGCACAGCCACGGGGTGCGATTTAATGCCTCCAATCGATGCTACGATCTGCCCCTAGAAAAGCCATCGCACTTGCTTTTTGAGTTCGATGCTATATCGAGCAGAACAAAGTAACTATCTCAGCCTGAGTACGACCGGAAGAGAGCCACATACGCCGAGTCCAACCTAGTACCATCTTAACTTTATTGGCAGAACTGAATCGGAACGAGGTATTGTGAAGAGTAGAGAGCACAATAGGTTTTAATGAAACCTTTCTTCTTCGTAATTGGCGCGATAACCGCTTACGCGATATTGGCCGAGTTTAACAAAGCGCGTCAGTCGTTTCTTTCTCGTGCTAACCGGCGCCACACCAAGTAAAGCCAAGTCCTTCTCCACCTGATCTTTTCAATGTAGAGGAGGCCTTCCTATTCCTCTGCTACCACCAGCTGGTGCCGCATCGAATACTTTCAAAGCCGGAGCGTTTGTATCCATTCGGACGCCGTGACCCAGCCAACGTAGCCGCTAGATCTTTATTCGCTGCGCTATGTCTATGTCGTCGTAAAGCTCCTACAGCTCATCGTTCCATCGCCTGCGATATTCGCCTTTGCAAACGTACAAAGGTCCAAAAATCTTGCGCAGAATCTTTCTCTCTAACACTCCAAACGTCGCTAATGAAACCTTTAGTTGGTTAATATTTCACAACGCGTTAATTGGTAAGCATACAACAGACCCCATAAATGGTTGCCCATAGAAGGAGCTCACTTGGACGAAAATTAAAAATTCGTTTTGTAAAGAAGATAAAAAGGCTGGGAAGAAAGGAAGGAGGAGGAGGGGGAATTTGTATTTGGTGAAGGCAATCGGACGATGACTAATTTATGGTGGTGTTAACCGCTTCGTACTACTGATGAAGTGCATCAGGTTTTTAATATAAAGCAGGCGTAGCAAAGAGATCAGAGCCAAGATGCTTGAGCCTCAGTTAAGTATAAAATGCTGAGATGAGTCTACCTCATCCTCCATGCAACTGACGCAAAAAAGACTTGAAGTAAAGGAGGAGTCTCACAGTATGCGCACGGCGCGGTCAATGTCCTGTAAGAGCATCCACGAAATTCGAGAACTGAGAATTTTTTTAACCTCAGGAGAACCCTCGAGCACCTCCGATCGACTCGGGGCCACAAAGATTTCGCGATCTTAAAAGTTTGTGTACTTGTCCAGCGTTTGCTGAGTTGACGCGAAGACCAAATTTATAGGAGCAGACCGCAGGTAGACAACGAGATTTCAATCCACTCGTTTCGCTATCACCAGCTACCCAGATGAGTCTTACTTGTGTATCGAAGAATTCGGATGCAATCGAAAGTGATGTTAGGCATTCCCCAACCAGTTTCGAGTGCACTATCATCGAGTCCAGAGTTCTGATTTCCACAAGGCGAACGTGACTTGTTAAAATGAAGAGATTACAAACCGAACAAAACTGCGTTGAACTTTTTCCATCGTGTGGGGTCAAACCGTTTAATTTAGGATCACTGAGGCGCTCTCTTTCCTTGACCTCACTAGAAAATTATAAGGCGTTTTCCCAGTATAAGGATGCTTAAAGTCTCGTGCAGAACGTCGCAGCCCATGCATAAGCCCAAGTGGGAATGGGCCTTATGAGACTAATACGATTAGCAAAGGAGAATCCCGAGTCAAAAACAACACCTAAATCCGACAATTCATTCACAGCGGAAAGCCGAGCATTAGAAATGGTAAAAGTAAGTTAGGTTAGGCTACGATGGTTGCAACTACCCATAAGCGTGTAGAGGCGGCCCACTTAGGCAGGGAGGCCCACTGTTTCGACTCAAGTTCCCTCTCTGTAATATGTAAGGTGTCGAAACCACTTCGTCTCTCAGATAAACGGTAAAATATTATGTATGGCTGCCGATTCCAAGTCTACTAGACATTCAAAGAAGTTAGAGTTTAGACTGCAATGCCATGTACTGGCAAGAGCGAAACAATGGCAGAGGAAGTGGTCAACGCTCTTCGCCTACTTCTCGTTTCTGTAGATGGGACAGAAGTCATTTCCCATTAGGCCACTCTTGTGGGAAGATTCTGAGTAAGATTTATAAATATTTGGGTTTTCGAAACGACATTCTGTAGCAGTTTGGTCATCAAGATCGACCGATTTTATTTGGATATTTTCAAATATGGAGTTTAAGTGAAGACACCAGAAACTGAAACTTAAAAAGAGAACGAGGTTGAGCCCCAATTATATCAAAATTTCATAAAAGTCAAAGTACAGTTTTCCATCACGCAAAACCATTTTTTTTCTCATTTAGTAAAAAAATGTATGCAAAAACAACAAAATGAATAATTTTTGCGCCACCATATATATTGTATTATTATTCTTATTTTTATATATGGCTTGATGCTGACTACCTTTCGGAATTCAGAGAGACCGTAGGTTCGAATCTCGGAGGAAGATCAAAATAAAGAAAAAGTGTTTTTCTAATAGCGGTCACCCCTCGACAGGCAATGGCAAACCTCCGAGTGTATTTCTGCCATGAAAAAGCTCCTCATAAAAACCATTTGACATTCGGAGTCGGCTTAACACTGTCCCCCATTTGTGGAACAACATCAAGACGCACACCACAAAGAGGAGGAGGAGCTCGGCCAAACACCTAAAACGGGTGTATGCGCCAATTATATATATAGGTATATATGCTTTAGAACAACAGAATAATTCAATAGTTTCGCCATTCTTTGGTCTATCTGAAGTACTTTTTATAAAATTATAATTGGCTACTTACGAAAACCGGCGCCTCATTCGCCGAAGAGTCTCCATCACTGCATCTGAAATGAGAGCAAAAAAAATTTAAATTTAATTTAAAAAAATAAATTTTTTATTTTTATTTAACTATTTTGCATTGAGAACCAAATTTTAAGAATATATAAAAAGTGTTTTCAGAAAATATATTAGAAAAATTAAAACCTTGTAAAAAATGTGTTAACAGATTTTTACATACATGCATACATAAATATGCTACATAAACGAGATGAAGGAGTACTTTGAGGCAAGAAAAATATTGTTAACCTTTAACTGGGGACAGTGGAGCTCACAGGCCACTGAAAATGCTATTTGTGTTCATTTTAATAATTAAAAATTTTTTTTTTTTAATTTAGAAAAGCTGGCATAACGATAAAAATTAAATAAACTTCTCATATTTGATTTAATTTCCACTTATTTTATTTTGTCGCTATATCTTATTTTATTTTTTTCATTTTTATAATTAATTTTTTTTTTTTAATTTTTCTTTATTTTTCATTTCATTTTTTCAGTTAAAGTAATACATTTTTTTTTTAATTTTGAGCTTATTTTTTTTTATTTGGTTTTATTTTATTTATTTTTTCTAATTTTTTTATTATTTCATACTATATTTTATTCTATTATATAAATAATTAATTTTTTTTTATTTAATTAAATTTTTATTTATTTTAGTGCTTGAATTTAAAAAAAAAAAAAATTTTTATTTCATTTAGGTTTTTATTTTCGGTTTATTTATTCGAATTATTTTATTTCATTTCTCTTCCACTTTCTTTAAATTTAAGACAAATTTATTTTTGTAATTTTTTTAATATTACTCACAATTTATTTTCTATTTTATTTATTATCCTAATTTATATTTTATTCTTTTATTAAATAAATTAAAATAACTTCTTTATGTGATTTGATTTTAACTTATTTTATTTTTTCCATTTTTATAATTAATTTCTTTTTTAATTTCGCTTAACCCTTAATTTTTCATTTGATTTTTTCACTTCAAGTATTTTTTATTTTTTTTTATTTTTAATGTTTACCTTTTTTTATTTGGTTTTATTTTATTTATTTTTTTCTAATTTTTTTATTATTTCATAGCATATTTTACTCTATTATAAAATAATTGAATTTTATTTTTTATTTAATTTAATTTTTATTTGTTTAATTTTTTGAATTTTTGAATTTTTATAACACATTTTTTTTAAATTCATGTACCTTTTAATTTTTCATTTTATTTTATACGAATTTTTTATTTAATTTCGTTTATACTTCATTTAAATTTAAGAAAAAATTTATTTTTATAACTTTTTTAGTATTATTCTCTATTTTACTCTTTTATTAAATTAATTAAATTTTAATTTTCTTATTTAATTTTTAATTATTGTAAATATTTTAAACCAATTTATTTATTCTTTTATAAAATTAATTCAATTTAATTTTTTATTTAATTTTTTCTTAATTCGGAGTTAACAATTTTTCTTTTTTATTTATCTTAATATCCCATAATTATTATTTATTTTATTTAATTTTCTTTAATTATTAAATTTTTTATGTTAATTTAATTTAATTCAAGTTCTTTAAATTAACATATTTTAACTTGCCGCTTGATCTAGTTAATGTATTTAGTTTGAAATTCTTAGTTTTTTTTCTAGTTTAATGTGCAATATTTCACTCAATTTAATTTATTTAATATTACATTTTTAAATTTTTTTTTTATTTACTTTTCGTTTATTTTATTTGTTTATTTATTTTTGGTAGAATTTTTAATTATTTTGTTTTTGCCAATTATTTTATTTTAATTATTTTATTAAATAATTTAATTTTATTTATTAACTAAAACAAAAAAAAAATTGCTGGCTTTATTTATTTTTCTATTCTTGATCATCTTATTTTATTTCTCAATATACATTTTTTAATAAATTAATTTGTATGTTAATTTAATTTAATAATTAAAACTACCGCAGCTTCAAGGGCTTTCGACTGAGATTGACAATATTTGTTGGTTCCTTAGAGTACAAATGAATTATTTCTACAATCAATGTCTTCATTTAAGACGCTCTTATCGCCCTATAGTCTTTGTTTATCGATTTTACATGTAATTGCTGTCAATGTGTTACCACAGATTAAAGAGTCCATAAAACTCAATAAATTAATATAACAAACAATATTTTAATAAAAAAACTATTCTTATTAATTTCATTCCTACTATATACGAGGGCGGGTCAATAAGTCCGTGACTTTTTGTATTTCTGACCTCTTTACTGAAAATGAAATACTGCTCCTGTCAACAGGCATCTGTCAGTTGACTCCTGTCAAATTTTGAAGGTGCTGCGTCAGTTAGCTTGTGTTTTACATTGTGTTTATACAAAAAGGCACGGACTTATTGAGCCACCCTCGCAACTAGAGAAAAAATTTCGAATCAAACGAACGAAGTTTTTTGAATCTGCCGCTAGATGACGCCTTGGCAAGCTTAATATGCTTTTCCTTGAACACTCGCGCAAAGGCCAACTCCAGTTAATACACGAACCGAAATACAGTACTGGCCGCCAAACCGTGGCGTATTTTTGCTTGGTTCCTGTGACCGTCAAACTGTTGGCTCTCGGTTACGCATTTTCTCGCCAGAGCGCTCCTAACGGCTGGGTTGCGACTTTGCTAACGGGAGAAGTGTGAACTTTGGAATTGCGTGAGTTAAATTTTGTTTCTAATTATTTAATGGAAATTTGTTATTTTCTATTTTTATTTATTATACTAAATTATATTTTATTCAGACTCAATATACTGAAGTATTTGTCATCCAAACACTCTTTAATCCATACAAACACCTTAGTCAATATCACTAGAGCAATGATACTTTCTAAGATAGACTACGGTCTACCGGTGTACGGATGGACTGCCAATACTAATATCAAGCTACTTGATGCTCCATACCATACTGCTGTTCGTCGTAGTATTGTATAAACGCGTTCCCAACATCCCCCGTAAAATGCGTTTTGGCTGAAGCTGGTCTCCATACTATAAAGGAACGTGTAATCGAAGCGACATGGCTACTAATTCCGAAAATTTTTGGTACAACTAATCATATTTTGCACATGGATTGCATATCGGCGTTCCGACATAAACGTAGATATCGGCTCAAGTCCACAATTTGCAGCTGTATTTCGTATGGCTTAGAGATTGATTTGACTCCACCTAGGAGCTGCAATAAATTAAACTGCCAACCATTGTGGTTTATATATAAATCGAATTTCAACACCGTTCTTCACGCACTTAATAAATCTACGACAAGTAGTTCGACCTATCAACAACTCTTCGCAGAACAGGAAAGAAACTACCGGAACAATAATTGGAATTGTTTATATACGGACGGTTCAAAAACCAGCACTAACAGCACGTTCGCTGTAGTTAATCAACAAGGATTGCTCATTCCTGGAGGCCAGTTACCTGAACACTGCTCGGTGTTCACAGCGGAAGCAATGGCCATAGACAAAGCAGCGGATTTCGCGCAGTGTAATAAAGGAAATTTCCTCATTTGCACGGATAGCATGTCTTCTATTAAAGCCATACAAAACATTTATAGTAGTAGCAAATTGGTTGAAAAAATAAGAGACCTTTGTATTCGGAACTTGAAAAAGATCAACATTATGTGGGTACCAGGCCATAAAGTCATCCGAGGCAATGAGCGAGCCGACGAAACAGCTCGACTTATGCCAGCAACAAGCTCATTGATTCTAGTTTATTCAGAGAATGATTTACATAGGCATATACAAAAAAACATATTGGCTCGAT
>JAYXIM010041048.1:0-36561 GCA_037575425.1 Anastrepha fraterculus
TCTTCCAGCAGCCAACAAGGCTCTACTGCTACTCTAACGCTGCTTTTCGTGCAACAAATTAATACATATTTTATATTGTAAATTATATTGAAAGTGAGGGAAATTACATTTTCACCAACTGTCTCTTTATGTGCACCTAAAAAAATTGAGAAATGTAAAATGCTCAATTACAAGGAGGGTAATAGCAATACAAATTGAGTCGAAGGGTCAGCGTAGAATATTGATAATTGAGGGTAGATTAATGTAGTCTAGCGGTTGGCATGCATTATATGTGCCGTAATGCGGTGAGTCTGACTTGCATGCCGCTGAATGCAATGATGTATGTACGTCACTATCTCAGTATCTTAAAAAAACAATTTTAAAGTAGTCACCAGCTCTTGGAAAGCCTGACAAGTGGTTGAAAATGGGCAATAAATATTTTTAATTTTTTTCTTTTGTTTTGTCGGCTATTAAACGCATGTACGTAGATGGTGGACACGTGAGACACGATAGGAGTATTTTTGTATTTAGAATTTTTTTTTCTATAATTAATAATGGCAATAAAACTGTGGGGTCATATTTTCAGTGATACATAAGTCATCAATTTAATTTGGAGCGACGGATGAAATTAATTGTTTTTTTTGTATGGTTCATGAAGGCAATAAAGCTGATTACTAACGTAATTATACAAACAAAAACCACTTCAAATTTTCTTGCGAGCAGGGTACCATATTTTTACCGTTACTTTGGAGCTTCCTTCTGTTTATATCGACGGCTAGGCTAGACTCACTGCTCATACCAGATGATACTTATACGGACTCAAGATCAGAAGTGTACGATGTTCTCTTTTCAACACATTTCCCTGGCTCGAGGAATGTTGTTGGTCAAAGCTCTATCGATCAATCTGATCATGTCAATATAATTACCAGCAGACGTGATTGGTTTATTGCATACAGGATAGTTAACGAGGAAAAGATAAGGTTCGCCTTCTCGTCATTCGAAAACTTCCAGTCCCCAGTACCTGATGGCATTTACCCAATCATGCTCAAGCGAGGCGGAGAACAACTAATAAATGCTTTGAAAAGAATCTTTACGGCATGTCTTGCGCACGCTTATGTTCCACAATTGTGGCGTTTGGTGAAAGTTGTATTGGTCCCAAAGCCAGGCAAGGACTGCTACGCTTTACCAAAAAGTTTCAGACCTATAAGACTGGCATCGTTTATGCTTAAGGGTCTGGAACGTATGGTGGATAAGCGCATTAGAACGAGGGTTCTAAGTCGAAACCTTCTCAACGTCAGACAACATGCTTATCAAAGTGCGAAATTTGCGAATCGGCTCTGCGCTAGTGCGTTAGCATAATCGAAAAAGGGCTGGAAACAAAAGAGTACACTCTTGGCGTGTTTGTGGACATTGAAGGAGCTTTCGACAATGCTACCTTTGACTCTATGTGCTCTTCTATCAGAAGCCATGGAGTGGAAGAAATCATTGTCAGATGGATCCACTCTATGCTATCCAAAAGACTGCTTACCATGGATAGAGAAAGCGACGAAGGAGTCAGGGTTGAGGTGAAGAAGGGTTGCCCACAAGGCGGTGTACTCTCTCCCCTACTTTGGTGCTTCGTGGTGGACTCTCTTCTTAATGATCTGCAGTAAATTGGACACATCCAAGCCTACGCAGACGATGTGTGCGTATTAATCTAAGGACGATCACTTGAACTTATATACAATAAAATGCAGGTAGCTCTAAATAAGATTATGTATTGGTGCGAATTGCATGGCCTTTCGGTGAATCCTTCAAAAAGTACCTTAGTGCTTTTCACTAGGAAACGCAATATGGAAGGCCTGTTACTACCCACCTTGAAAGGGGTAACACAGCAACTGTCTTCTGAGGTTACGTATTTAGGAGTAGTCCTAGATAGTAAACTTACCTGGAAGAAGCACCTCGAGCAGAAGGTCTCTCGAACACTAAAAGTCTTCTGGCAGTGTAAGAGAACCTTTGGCAAGACATGGAGTCTAAGACCG
The DNA here is from genome assembly GCA_037575425.1 of Anastrepha fraterculus. Taxonomy (NCBI): domain Eukaryota; kingdom Metazoa; phylum Arthropoda; class Insecta; order Diptera; family Tephritidae; genus Anastrepha; species Anastrepha fraterculus. The sequence continues at coordinate 2,001 of JAYXIM010041048.1, forward strand.
GCGATAGTACACTGGCTGTACATCACCCTGATTAGACCCATTATTACATACTCCTCTGTAGTATGGTGGAAAGCCACAATGGTTAATTCCAGAGTAAAACCCCTAAACAGAGCAGTGTGTGCTTGGGTATCACAGGTGCCATGAGTACAACATCTGGTGATGCCCTTAATGCCATTCTGAGCTTACTACCTCTAGATCTTCAAATTCGAAAGGAAGCAATGAAAGCGGCATAAAGACTCAAGTTAAACGGAGTCTGGGGAAATGAAGTAAGCACTGGCCACTGTCAACCACCAGCTGTCAAAGCGGTGCACACTGTTCTCGATGCCGGTGGACAATTGGGTGCCTGTCGTTAGCTTCGGTAGGAAGTATGACGTTTTGATCCCAAATAGAGATCAATGGTTAAGTCCAGAGAACCTATAAACCAGTGATAGAAGCGGATCTGGATGGTACTGAGACGAACACACTAAGTTCTCCTATGCCACAGGACAGATGGCCACGGTATTTATTACGGAAGTCTATGCCATCTTGAATATGGCTTATTGGCTAACTGAGAAAAAGTGGCGGGACAACAGTATTGGAATTTGTAGTGACAGTCAAGCTGCACTAAAAGCCGTTGCTAACCCACGCTGCTCTTCGAAGTTAGTCGGTGAATGTAAGACAAAACTGAACAGTGTTGCAAAACACAACAAAGTTATCCTTAGACTCAGGATTTTGGGTTGCGATATACTGAGTATGGACAAAGTTCATACTCTTCCTCTTCCAGATCTCTTAATCTCTTAATCAATGAATTTAAGAGATTTGTGGAAGACTGACCTCAAACAAATTTATCCGTTTTTATTATCCACCTTTTACCTTTCCTATCTCTATTCCTTCTACTGATAAAATAAATCCAATAGGATTTGCGGAAAAAAATGTGAAAGATTTCATATAATGGGCTTATACCAAATTTTTATCTAGCACGCCAGAATTCTTTAGTAAAGCCTTGAAGTTTTGCAAGGGTTAAATAAACTGAATAATTATACAAATTTTAAACTTCTTATCTATCAAACGAAAAGAGAAGATCTCAGCAAGTGGAAAATATTCTTACTTCAAATAATTTCAGAAAAAAAAGGCTGAGAAGTCAAATCAAAATATATTATGGAGTTGCCTTGAAGTTCCAGAATGGTCAAAGAGATTTGAAAATCACTAAAATGTAGTATAGTTTAATAATATTTTGGATTGAGGAATAAGTTCATAGCGTTTTTATATTTTCTCTTATTTTACAACGATTCGTGTGCTGTTTGGCAAAGGGTGAGTATCCATTTGATAGAACTCTTTCTGCTCTACAAAACTATGTTAATTGTACTTTTGAGTTATTTAACTTTTTGTTCCTTTTGAGACTTAGAAATGGAATAAATACCCAGGAGGCAAAAACCAACATTTTCGACATCTGCTCTTCTTTTCATTTCATCGAGGTCAAAAAGCTACCGAACCAGCCCGGGACGTTTGCGACGTGTATGGAGAAGATTTCATAGGCAAGTCTACAGCACGGAAATGGTTTGCAAAGTTCAAATATTTCGTCTTTGACATCGATGACATGTTCCGCAGCAGAAAGTCTTCTGAATTCGATGAAGAACGTCTTAAATGTGAAGGAGAAGGGTCGCCAAGCCAGTCGTGAATTTGCGAAGCCGGATCTTCAGCCAAAGAAGATCGTGGTATGTGTTTGGTGCGACTGGTAGGGCGTGGCGCACTGGGAAATGAATTCCTGACAACAGACCAGCCGATTTTTGGCAGAACGGAATCAACAAATTGGTCGAGAAGTGGGGAGAGGCTGTAAACAGAAACGGTGAATATGTAAACCTCTCACGCTGCAGTCTTTGTGATCAGCAAGGAGATGCCCGTCGACCTCATGGCTCGTGAATGAATGGATGCGTGGGTATCCAAGAAGGAACACGTCATAACTAGCGTCGTGGAACGGCAAAACCGAATCATGCTGCAGTGGTAAAGCCGATGGGACACTGAACCGAGTGGCACAGGGACGGCGAAACATATTCCATCAATTGGCTAATGGAAGGCACTTCGGGGAAGTGAACTACTTCTTAGGAACTCAGTTCCTCTCGGGCAACTGATACTTTCGGAGATACTTATACCGCATGGGCAAGGTAAATGATCACAAGTGCATTCTGCCAAGCGCTGAGCGTTGACGCTGAGCACACGTTTTCTCAGTAAAACGCTCGAACATAAGGACAGCTGACATGCGGTAAAGATATGCACCGAAGATGTACTACGGAAAAAAAGATAGATCTCGACGCAATGCAACAAAACTCACAAATAGAGACACAAGAATACAAGCCTATAGCATGAAAGCTGGCTACATATATGGTGGACCCAGACGTGGGTGAATAGAATTGGTCCCTTATAGATGACCGCTCTGGGCCCCGGGAAATCGCGGAATTTTCTGGAAGTTTTTCCAGAAAATCTATGAGAATTCAGCAGCTAGATCAAATTCCTTGCCATTGGGGATTTTTGAATTGCCCATCGACGTCTCGATGCAGTTGATTGGCACAATTTAATTTTCGACACTACGCAGCTATTTTTGTCCAGCTGTTCCAGCACCAATTCTAAAGAAGCTGCATTTATGTCGCCGAAAAAGTTGTTGGTATTGTTGTTTTTGCATTTGCATTTTCCATACTCCAATGCGATATGATGTGGAGATGAATGCGACTCATTAAAAAATGTATGAACAAAATCAGTCATTTAAATTGCAAGTGCCGCAAATATTCGTAGAAGCAGAGTTAAGTGAATGCGGGATTTTTGCATTTATCCACTGAAACGTGTAATATGTGGATGTGCAACACAACGTAAATAGCAACAATGCAAGTGCACACAAAGAAAAATTGGTAACACCGAGAGACGACGCTGACGGTAAAGGCAGAACAACTCTAGGGAACCCAAAGCATTGATGGACCCTACTTGGTAAGGATGGATGCATTCACCAAACATATGCATACTTATGCACTTCTACATGCAAACGCTTATTCACATATACCCACATACAATTGCTCATACGCGTAAGCATTTAAAATTCATATGCAAATGTTTGTGCATTGTGCGACGTCACCCAACCGAGAGGCATGAATGAATGCGTTAATTTTGCATGAAGCGCGTCGACAACAACCAAACCACTAACCAACAACAACATGACACACCAACTTCTTCGGTTTCAATTGTTGCCTGCCGACCAACACCCGCCATCTGCGCCCGCCGTGATTGCTGCTCTCAATGTTTCCATCACAAAAATGAGTTTTCATTTTCTACTTCATCACTCACTCACTCACTGACTCCTTCACTCGACTGTTGCCAAATTCAATAGCATTGCAAATTTGTTGTTGTTATAAGTTAAATGGTGAATGTAATGAGGCAATGACCTCGTTTATGTTTGCTCAGCAAGAAGAAGTTGCATCAAAAGCTTTGGAATGCTTCGCTGGAGGCGACGAAGCGCTGCATGTGTGCCACATAAAAGACACACAGGACAAAAAGTTATTCAATTAAATGAATGAGCTTTGCATTCCAACACGGAAGGACTAAATTGAAGCAGCGACTACGTGGATGGCTGGGTGGATGAAGGTAAACGGGTGGGTTGGGCATTGCTAACATCTGCTGCAAAAAATCTAAGAAATTTAAAAGTGCCTGAACTACTTAAGTAAAATATTTATAAAAAGATGTTGAAGGGGAGAGATTGGAATGATAAAGGGGCCGCTGAGTATAAAATTATATATGTAAATGTCAGACGACAAAAAATTAGAAATTCGAGCACGGAATTTCAGATGCCTTTCACTAATCTTTAAGGGAGGGGGCTTGCGAATGATGTAAAAATAGATAAACGCTCGTCCCTTGGCAGGCAATGGCAAACCTCTGAGAGTATAACTACCATGAAAAAGTCCCCCATAAATACCATTTACCGTTCAGAGTCGGCTTAAAACAGTAGGTGCCTCCATTTGTGGAACAACAGAACATCAAGACGCATATTTTTAGGATAAAATATACTTAATTTTTTTTTTTATTTCATTTTTTTGTAAAAAGAGGAGTTAAAGTTTTGGGTCATTTTTTCATGTTAAGAATTTTGAAAAACAATGTTTTTGGTCGTTGGTGAAAAACACCACAGATCACAGCTGTAATTTTTTCGTAATATTAAAAAAAAAAACATTTAATATTTTCATAATTTTTTTAATGTTTTAGCATAAAATATACTTAAGCAAGTTTTTTAGTTTTAGTTTCTTTGGCAAAAAACAAAAAAAAATTATTAAAAAGTTTTTGGGAAACTTGTTTTTGTCATTTGTGGAAAACACCACCCATGCGCTTTTTTCTCAATATTAAAAACAAATTTAATATTTTTTTATTTCTTAAGATAAAATATGCTTAAGCAATTTTTTTAATTTTTTTCTATAGAAAAATTTTTGGTAAAAAAAATTTTGTAAAAAGTTTTTCGGAAATTTGTGGAAAACACCACCCCTGCGCTTTTTTCTCAATATTAAAACAATTTTTTTTTATATTTTTATATTTTTTTATGTCTTAAGATAAAATATTCTTAAGCAATTTTTTTTAATTTTTTTCTCTGGAAAAAATTTTAGGTAAAAAATTTTGTAAAAAGTTTTTGGGAAAATTTTTTTGACACCCCCCTGCGCTTTTTTCTCAATATCTACTTAAAAAAAAAAATTTATATTTTTTTATGTCTTATGATGAAATATGCTTAAACAATTTTTCTTAATTTTTTTCTTTGGAAAAAATTTGAGGTAAAAAAAATTTTATAAAAAGCTTTTGGGAATTTTTTTTTGTCATTTGTGGAAAACACCACCACCTGCGCTTTTTCCTCAATACTTAAAAAAATGTTTTTAATATTTTTATATTTTTTTATGTCTTAAGATAAAATATGCTTAAGCAATTTTTTTAATTTTTTTCTTTGGAAAAAATTTTCAATGAAAAAAAGTAAAGTAAAAAGTTTTTAGGAAATATTGTTTTTATCATTTGTGGAAAGCACCATCCACTGCTATTTTTTTCTTAATATTTTTAAAATTATTTTTAATACTTTTATAACTGTTTTTAAGTTTTAGGGTAAAATATATTTAAGCCATTTTTATTTCAATTAATATTTTTTTTTAATTGTTTGGTAAAATTTTTTTGTAAAAATCTGTAGAAAACACCACCCCCTATTGTTTTTTCTTTTTCAGAAATAGCTGAGATTGCGCACAGTAAGGCTATGTGGAAAATAATTGAATCCGTTATCGGGAACTGCTCATCCATTTTTTAAATTGTTCTTAATTTATCCCGTATGAAAATCTAGTTTTTAATATTTTTTTTTTTTTGTATTTTGCATTCCTAAAAAATAGTTACAAATTTGTTTTTAATAAAGCATAGAACATCATTTTCACATTTCAAACCCAACTTACGGGAGAGTACCTTTTTATCATTAGAATTTAATGAAACATCAAATAAAACAAAAAATATATGTCTGATTTTCTGAGCCATGGAACAAATTTAGGCGGTAGCGTTAAAATAATAATTTTTTGTTGCCATCCTAAACTTCTTTATACGTACATATATTCGCATACATCATTTGCTAGGTGCTTGGCTTAATATTACCTCTATTTATAGTGACCGCCCTGATGTTGAGAAACAACAAAAATGCCACCAAATAGCAGATTTATGAGAAGTTTTTTCACATTAGAAGTGTACTTAAGGATTTGCTATTGCATGCAGAGTGGTCATAATTCTACGTTTCATGTGCACCGAAAGCTTCGAACGATTGACCAATAAAATGGTAGTCCTCCCAAAAAGAGTAGCAGAACAAAAGCACACTGCGACTTGAGATAAATTTCGTATCCATTGAAAGCCTTGGTATACGAATTCCCAATGCTTATGGGTTCGAATAAATAATACTTGAAATACTTGCGTCAACCACTATTAATTGCGCCTCTACGATTTACTTCGTTTTCTTCTTATATATCTACACCTCGTTGGAAAATTGTATATACAAGACCATCTTTTTAAAAAAACGCCGTTCATACTACACAAAGTTTCAAATTTGTACTAAATTTGTGCAAAATTTTTAAAAATTTCTTAAAAATGACATTAAAACTTTCAACTTTTGTTTTGTTATGCAGTTTTAAAGCCTATTGAATTTTAGTGCAAGTTTCAAGCTTTTTTTTTATATAAACAACTCAAGCAATCACTTTATTAGACCTTCGCAATGTGACCAGCTGAGGTTCTAATCTCATAAAAAATGTAGCTGATTTTCATCTCGTCAACTCGTCCATTTTGTTGCCTGCGATTACGCGGTGCGCGGGTAGTGATCGCTGCGAGAAGTTCAAAGGTGTCGTAACACTTCTAAACTGACCTGGACGTAATTATGTGAATAAGGAAGTTCTTGGCAGCTGAGAAGTTAACAGCGAAGAAGCCCTGAAATCCCTTTTTAAGGTTGCGTCAGTCAGCACCTCAGTGTGAAGCACGGTAGACGGTAGATTTGCTAATAGGGAAGGAGAGTTGGGCTTCACTTAATGCCTACAGGTACTTATATCTTAACTTCATAGACAGCCTTGCAGATCAAATCTCAACTCAACAAACCGAAAAGATTTAGAATAAATTCTCAGAGCAGAAAAGTTAATTTCTTGAGGGGTAACCTGCGTCTGTCATACCAGAGAGACTAAGTGTTTTCAATGCATTGCCGAGTTTTGCACGCCGGAGTAAATTAAAATAAATTAAGGTTTCTTGAAATAAGTGTGCCTTTTTTTTTGTTTCTAACTCCTGCTTACCTCATTATCGCGTCTATTGAAGTTTTGAAGCGTCCTTTATGTGCCTGAAAGAAAGAAACAGTTCTTAGTGGATAGTTTACTCAGTTTTTTGTTATTTAATAGATCAAAGGAAAATAAATAAATTTCAGTCGAATTCATTTCAAACAGAAGAAGAAATGTTCAGCTTGTTAGCATCTACAAACAAACATTATAATTTTTTAAATCACTTTGGACCTACGTTGACTGCTTACAAAGTCTATAAACAAAAATTGCATTAAACCGAAACAAACGACCGATGTGAGTCTCTTTATGATTTCATAATTAACACTAACTTGTCAGTATGTAACAGGGGTAACACTCCCACTTTCACCTTTCCCAGTACGGAGTACTTTAAGGGATGGGAGGAAGTGATCGATGTTACTCTATTGTCTGAAAACAGCTCAGTAAGGTTGGACAATTAGAGGGTCTCTAATAAAACCGTATTTTACCATATAGAAATCCACTAAGAACTGGAAGAGATTCAGAAACATAGTAAATAGGAAATGTTCCCATCACCAAATCACTCTCACCGAAAACCTTGAGAGTAGGGTTACAACACTGGAGACGGCATTTAGTAGGGCCTACAAAACGTCCTGCCCCATAAAATTTAGCAAAAAATCCCACCCTTCTTGGTGGAGCAGTGAGCTCTCAAAACTAAGGGAAAAATCTAGATCAACGTTTAACCTCAGCTACTTGACAGGAAATTGGGAATTGTGCAGAGAGAGTCGGAGACAGTACAAGAAGGCAATTAGGGCCGCCAAGAAAGAGAGATGGAGGGAATTTTGTTCGTCAATCGAATCCACCAGGGATTCTGCTAGGCTTAGCCATGTTCTGTCCAGAGATCATTCAATGGCTTCTTGGGTCAACAAGCCTGATGGTACTTGGACTGCTACGACAGAAAAATCGCTAGAACTTCTGCTAAACACGCATTTCCCGGGGTGCAGCGTCCACGAAAGTGGCAGGGGAAATATCAAGCAGAGCCAATATAATCCACAGCATCTTGCAAAAGAAAAAATTACAAAGGAGAAAGTTGCATGGGCAATTAAATCTTTCTCACCATTTAAATCTCCGCGGCCAGTTGGGATCATTCCAAAGATCTTACAGGAAACCTTCGACAGAATCCTACCATGGCTAAAGGAAATTTTTAAAGCGTGTTTAAACCTAGGTCTTAATCCAGATAGTTGGAAACTAGCCAAGGTCATGAATCAGCTAAGGATTATAGGCCAATCAGTCTTTCGTCTTTCCTATTAAAAACTTTTGAAAGACTTTTGGAAATATATCTCAGAAGCTCTTTGGAGAGTTCTGGTTTATCAACTGCACAACATGCGTATCTTAAAGGCAAATCTACGGAGACAGCGCTTCACGAGGTAACCCGAACAATAGAGGGCTCTCTAGAGAACAAACATTATACCATGTCGGCATTCTTGGATATACTAGGCGCCTTTAACAATGTTAGTACAGATGCCATCCAAATGGCGTTGATAGACTTAGAGGTGGACAATTGCATCAGTAATTGGGTTATCTCTATGCTAGAAACCAGGATCATCACAGCTAATATGGGTAATATCAGTATAACCATTATTAGTAAAGTCTTAACAAAGCTTAATAGAGGTGGGGATGTGGTGGTAATGGCGTCACGACTGTGTCCTAATACGATCAGTGGGATCATCCAAAGGGGGACAATGGTAATTATAGTCTTACTTTTTTTTTTTTTGGTGGGCGAGCAAGGGTTCAAAATTCCTACGTACTTATAGCAACCGTCTTCTAATGCGTTGAGTAGTGTGGCCACTAAAACAATCTCTCCTCTTCTTTTGAGAAGACACCCTTCCCGAGGCTAGTTTCTGCATTACTTCAGGAAAGCCCAGAGCTGCATCCATAAAAGAACCAATTCTATTGACCCACGTCAGGGTCCACCATATTTGTAGCCAGCTTCATGCTATAGGCTCGTCTTCTAGTAAATCTACGTCAAGTAGTACGTCATTGCGAGTCCAAGGCTCAAATGTCTGTGGTTGTCGTCGATCCGTCAATTTCGGTCAGCCATCACTGCGCTGCTGCTAATGATGATGCTCCTCTAGGTAATTAGAAGCTTGAGCCCGTTGTTGTTTGGCTCTCTTTTTCTTCTGTCATTACTTTCGAGACCTTCCAAAATGTTTAAGTGTCAAAAGGGCGCAACAAGTAGTCCTACAACACGTTCAACCAGCGTTTTACCGTCCACCCTAAACCAAGTCTGCCTAAGCTCGTTACAACTTAAATTAACTATTTGACTTTTAGTTAAACAGATTCGACCGCACTTTAACTTTTCAACTTTAAACTCTTTGCAGTATTTGAGTTTAGTATTTAAAATGCCACATTTGTTAAGAGTTCGCTAGTCCTATTAGCTAACTAGCTTTGCCCCATTTTACGAGCGAAAATTCCGTTTCGCAACATTTTCCACTAATTAACTTGTATCAGATCTACTGCTGCGACTCCTCTGCCATCGCAGCGCCACTACTGCTGCTATTCCCTATTCTGGCTGTCGCTCATCCTTCGATCATTACGAGTATTAGCTGACTGGATATATTTGCGTGTGTGTGTGTTTACTTGCGCTAGTAGTGATGTACGTAGTTTATTTGCTCCTGCTTGGACTGCCGTCAGTCATGCAACTTAACACCGTTGAACTATTTTATGAGAGCTGTGACTATTCGTCGATTGCCTTCTGCTGCAGTGATAATCGTAAAATACGCGCCAAAGAAGGCTGCTTGGCAACATAGTTGCCACATTGGAGTGTGCAGGATTATGTTGCGTGGTAGAGGTACAGTGAGTGTCAACGCAAATCGTACAGTTTGCAATGTTTTTTTTTATTTTTTATTTATAATAAAAATATAGTTCATATTCTAATGAGAACTGTAAAATACGCCTAAGCTAAAAAAATGTAGAATTCGAAAAAAATGTATTAAAATTTCCAAATTTTAGAAAAAATGTTCCCAAACTAAACAAAAAACTTAAATCCGAAAAAACTTTATTGAACTTTCTAAAAATTTTAGAAAAAAAGGTCAAACTAAGAAAAAATAAAATTTTATTAAAATTTTGACAATTTTCAGATAAAATATGCTCAAACTAGAAAAACAGGTATAACAATTCGAAAAAATTTTATTAATATTTCTAATTAAAAAAAGAAAACCAAACTAACAAAAAATTAAGTTTATTAAAATGTCCAAAATGTTCTGAAAAAATATGTCCAAACTAAAAAAAATGTAATTTAATTAAAATTTCTAAATTTTTTAGAAAAAAATCCCAAAGTAACAAAAAATAAAATTTATTTAATTTTCCAAAATTTTTTGAAAAAGTATGTCCAAACCTGTTTATTTAGGTTCAACAATTCCAAAAAATTGTATTGAAATTTCTAAAATGTTTAGAAAAAATATGCGCAAACTAAAAAAAATTAAATTTTATTAAAATTTCTAAATTTTTTAGAAAAAAAAGTCCAAACTAACAAAAAATAAAGTATATTAAAATTTCTAAATTTTTTAGAAAAAAAGCCCAAAGTAACAAAAAATAAAATTTATTTAAATTTCCAAAAATTTTTGAAAAAATATGTCCAAACCTGTTTATTTAGGTTCAACAATTCCAAAAAAATTGTATTGAAATTTCTAAATTGTTAAAAAAAAATATACCCCAATTAAAAAAAAACAGTTTTTACAAAATTTCAAAAATAGTTTTCTAAAATTTTGTACCTATAAAATATACACCAAAGTTATGCCGGTATAAAGTTAAGAAGGCGTCCGATACAATCAAACGGGGCCAAATATGGCTGGCCTTGAGTAGAAAGAGAATTCCCGCTAAGACAATCCGCCTCATCAACGTCCCTTATGAGAACTTCGAACTGGCAGTGCTTCACAACGGCAACATCAGCGACCCTTGGAGATCAACGAATGAAAAACTATGGCAAATCAAACGCAGAAAGTGGCGATGGATAGGTCACACACTCAGAAAATAAACAGATAACAATACGAGAATGGCACTGGACTGAAACCCGCAAGAGAGCAGAGGCAGCCGTCGTCACATGGATAGATGCCGGGATCTCATGGGATGGTGGAAAAACAACAGCCCAGAATCGTGTACGATAGAAGAGTCTTGTTGAGGCCCTTTGCTCCCGACCGAAGTGAACAAGTATACATTTTTGCCCGAATATAAACTCTAAAGTACACCTATTTTTATCGCGCACTGTATATGAAGCCACATACATTATATGTACCACCATTAACTTATATAAGCATTTGGTGTGCTGCTGATGATACTTAAACGTAAAAATATGCTTCGCATTCGTCATGAGAATTTGATGCTGACATATGAGCTCCGAGCCACTCAGCCATCCATCCATCCATCCATTCATTCGTGCAGCCATCTGTGCCACCATTAGTTGTTACAATTTATGTTCTTTAAGTGTGGACGAATGGTGAATACAGAGAGGGAGAGCGAACGAGAGAGATAAAGGGTAGAAAGGGAGGGTGAGTAGCAGACAGGATAATGGTGGCGGCAGCATCTCCCACATGCTGCCTATTTATTTTGACAAGGTAGCATGACTTTCAACGCTCATCCTGACAAATCCAGCTGCCAGCTACCACACCACTGCGACAACGACTGCAACTATTGCCAAGATAACAGTTGTTTTGCGCTGCTTACTGCCACACTTGAACGTATCCTGACCGCAGTGACAGCGTCAACTACAACCACACACTTGGCAGGCTAGCAGTAGTGCCATTCACTGACTGATTGTTGGTGCTGAACGCTTGAATGGTGAAGCACTCGCTTCGCTGCTGCCTGCTGGCTGCTTGCGGGCAGCAATGGTAGTGGTGGGCGGTTAATGTGGGAGTGGCGTTTGTGTTTCGAATTTAATGTGGCGTTTGCGTTGTCGCAACTGCCACTTGAGACTTTTACGACTGCTGCTGCTGCTGCCACTGCTGCTACTGTTGCGGTTTATGCTGCTGTTGTTGCTGCCCTAAAGTTCCTATTCTGCCTCGGTACTAACTAGTGGAATGTTCGGTTGAGCCGGTTGTGGATTGGTTTATGGTGTGTTGAGTTGGTTAGCAGTTGGTTAAAGTGTTGGTAATGTTCGAGTAATTGAAGCGATGCTACACTTAAAAGAGTCCACAATGTTTTGGGAAGCCAATTTTTAGGATGCAAAATTATGTTTGACAGAATAATTGTTGGCTTAATGTAATTGAAGAAGAGACAGTGCCTAAAATGTTCTTTTATTAAGTGACACTGTTATCGCATAAAGGTTTTAAGTGAGTTCTAAAAATTTTTGCGAGTCGTTTTTACCATTCTTAAGCAATTAGCATCAATTGTTAATAAAAAGTTAAGCCAAGTCCTTTTCGAATTGGGTTTCAAACCACAGAAGAGGTTCCACAAGATTGTTCAGTTATATTTTCATCATCTAGACAGAATGTCACCTAACCTCTACAGGCAGATTTCAATGCTGGAGATTCTGGTATCATAATGCATATGTTTCAAGTGGCTCAAAAATCATGATAATTTTTGACAATTTTTTTACTTCTGCTGATTACCCATATAACAAACGCTCGAATTTTTTTCAAACGGAAGAAAACACCCAGCTCTGTCAGTGGAAAAAATTACCATGAATCAATCATTAATGAGTAGATTAGACTCCATATTATTACTTAGCAATTTCGATGAAAAGTTTTTGTATAAGTATACCACCTTGATCAAAAAGATTTCGGAATATATTCAGAAAATTCAAGATACAAATTCATTCCTCGAAAGCGATATATTAGAGCCTTCAAAGTACTCCCGAAACAGCTTTCAGCTCTCGAAGCATTTCTGGAACTCTATTTGCGGTATAGCCATCAAAGCCGTCTTCGAATTTTTCATTACTTCCTTGCGGCTATTAAAACGTCTTCTGGTTTTTTGACTCGGTTTAGCAGAAAATAATCACAGGGAGCCATATCAGGTGAATTCGAACGCTGTTTTATTTTGGCTGGTATTCGTTTCATTCTTGGTAAAAAATTCAAGGATAATGATGGCGCTGTCCAACGTTGCGTTGCCATGGTACAAAATCCGCGATTTGTTTTCCGCCATACCCTTGTAGTCCATAAAAGCCGCGAGCATCGTTTTCTCTTTTGTCTGAAAACGAGTTGGTCTGGATTTCGTGTCATACTCATAAATCCACATCTCGTCTCCAGTAATGATGCGTTTGAAGAATGTTGGAAATGAGGTCTTTAGCAATGTCAATGCGATTCCTTTATGCATGGAATTCTGGACTTTGCAGCTACACGGCGCGAACCCAAATCATTAACTACAATGTTTTGAACGGGTCTATTAGCCAAGTGCAAGTCCTCTGACAGCTCTATGATGGTTAATTTGTGGCTATTAATCAACTTTTCTTTCACTTTATTGATGTTTTCATCAGTTTTCGATGTCAACGGCCTGCCAATACTTTCGTCATCCGCGATGGACGCACGATGATGTGACCTACGAAGCGTTCATGGAACTCATAGACGGTATGTTTTCTTGAGATTATCATTACCGAAACAGCTTCCCAACATTTCTAAAGTTTTCGCACCATTGAATCCATTTTTAACGAAAAATTTACTACGATCTCATTGTTGCAAATCCAAATCCACTTTTAAAACTGTAAAAAATCGAAACCATTTGCAGAAGTTTTGTAGATTTATTCAAGACGGCATAACTTTTATAAATATCAAGCAATGGCGATAAAATTTCTATAGGAATGTTAATCACAGATGTGGCAACCTAACAAAAAAAAACTCAAAACAGTTGACTTAGGACGTCACCTGCCGGTGATTTCGGGAACTTTTTCATCTACTTATTTCGCATTTTTTTTCTTTTCCCTAAATTTTTCTCAGTGTCCTTTTCCTCGTTAACAATGGTTTCGCATTGACATTGTTGCCTTTTGTTGCGTAGCTAATGTTTGATTGTTTTATGGCAACAATACTCGTAACTTTTGTTATGGTTACTACTCGAGGTATCCTTAGCACTCATTAAAAGTATCAAAAATACTTATAGGTGGGGAAGTTTTTGTTACACAATAGTTGCGCTAAATTCCGAAAAGACTAGATTTATAAATTTAATCTGAAACTGCGTTGAAATCCATTTTAAATATATTTTTTCGCATTGCAGGCCCTTAAAACTCTACTACGCACAAGCTAAGTCAAATAATTGAGTCAAAATTTAAAAAATAATTTTCCTTGAATTTAAATATGCCGACTACATACAAGAATAGATTCTACCCTTAATCGCAGCATCGGCGTTAAGACTGTGCTAGGTGATATAGATCTAGTTTTTAGAACCTGAGTCAGTGGATATCAAAGTTAGTTTGTAGATGCCTGATCACAGTTCTTAAAGCCTATGCAGAGATGAGAGAATGGAATTTAGTTACTGATATCAGGTGCGGCAGAGATTATTGTGGTAGAGAGTTAGTGGCCCAAAATTAATCATCCAATTTTTTTAAATAACTTTTTTACTGAATAAAAAAATAAGTCTGAGTGATAGAAATCTTTGTTTCGACCTCTACGCGCTCCATTGCTTGTCTGTTTGCATACTGCAGCTGCCTGGTTCACAAGTGTTAAATACGATAGACGTATGACGCCATTTATAAAAATTATTAGCTTCCGATAAGGTGATCAATTTTGCGCCACATTGTAGTTATAAGATTGCAGATGGCAGATGAGGACAGCATTGATTTCTGCGCTTGGACTCAGAACCACCGTATCAAATTCACTGCTAATGATTTGGTTTCAAGGCCTCGACGTTCTCAAGTCGAAACGAAACACGACTCGCGTTTCTGGTTTCGGCCTAAATCGGCCAACACTTTTCTGCAAGGAGGAAGATGAGGACACAAGAAGGATAGAATGATAAGAACTGTTAACGAAATGCGAGTATGGCGTGAGAAAAGAGCTGTCACTCCGCACCAGTGGTTGATGGGTGGTGTTAGTAGACTGAAAGGTGAACGATGGCTTCATATACAACTCATTTATGTGGCAGGATCAAGACCTACTAAATAAATGATACCAAAATATATATCGAACCAGAAAAAATTAATTTAATGGGGTTCTATAAGCTGACACTGCTAGAAACTAGACTGAACCCAGAGTTCTAGAAGAAAAAGCGTAGAAGAAAAAGTGGTTTTGCAATTACGAAGGTTGTTGTAGCAGTTCATCAAGGCCTGCCAGTACGTTAGTCAGTCTCACCTCATCTAACGTTGGCCCAGAAATTACACGGTTTTCACGGGATATATCCAAAGGGAAGGGGTTAGATGAGTGGGTTTAAGAGGCATGTAAATAGGGGTTAGTATCGTGCGGGGTATCTTCACATGCCGTACATATTTTGAGCTTGTCAGGGTCGATGCTGGATAAGTAGGTGTTTAACCTAATATCCTGAGCGTAATTGTGCCGAAGTAGCGCGGATTTCATCAGGCAGCTGAAGCTATCGTCTGCGATGGCCGGTGGTTGGCCTCCGTTGACTTTATTCGGGGATTGGGAGCTTAGGAAGGTGGTCACAGACAACCGTTGAATGTCGTTTAATAGCTGCCTATAAACTGTCTAGTCCAGTTGGAGTTGGAGTTGTGACTGTACCAATTCCATGGAAGCTTGTTCTACGTACTGGAATGACGCGGGTTTTTTTCGACTCGATAGACTTCGTTGGCCAACAGGATTTTCAAACGGCATCGGTAATACAGTGTCCTCCGAATATGGGATCGACGAGCTTTGCTTGGCAGCATTAGAGCACAGAAAGGGTGGCAAATGCACTAAATATGATTCTTTTGATAAATTCCTAAAAACTTAAAGAACTCTACGATGATTAAGAAAGGTGTCGGAGCCATAATTAAGCGCATTAACAAGTATCGGGAATATATTTTAGCGCCGCTTCTGTCGCTGACTCTTACGACCGTAAGGCATTTCAATATTTATGGCAGATAAGCGAAGCCACCTATAGGCTGGGCGAACACTTACGTAAGCGTAATCAGAGACACTGAAGATTGTAGGGGTTCTTATGTGGGGACTTGAAGTCCCGCGCAAAGGTATTTTTAGCGATTGTTCAGTATTGATCTCGAATATTATAAAGGGTGGTTAAATTTCAAGGGCCGATGTTGAATGTGAACCACACCTAAAGGTGAACGACACAGTTGGACTTCTTTTTTTGGAGTTGTTTGAAAGAAAAGGTGTACGTCGATAAGCCACCAACAATTCAATAGCTAAAGGATGAGATAATTCGGCACATTAACGGCATAAAACCTCAATTATGCCTCAGCGTCATCGAAAATTTGGACCATCGGATGGAGGTGTGCCACTGAGGCCACGGCGGCCATTTGGCCAATATTTTATTCCATACGTAATTGAGCTATACCAGTATTATCATAATAACGAGAAATTACAAGAATTTCTTAAAAAAATTGTATTTTATTCAAAATCAACACCGGCCTTTGAAACTTAACCACCCTTTATAAAAAATTTGTTGCAACTTTTAGTTCACAAATAATTTTTTTTCGTCTAGGCAAATATGCTTTAAATTACACTGACCTTAAAAGGGTATACCATAAAAATTAGAATGAGCTACTAGCCTGAAAGGTGAAGACATTGCTGCACAGTTTCTACTCATATTGCGTCCACTTGATTTGGGAAGATGATTCCCTTGAATGGAACTGGAGCCGGATCTACGGCAGTTAATGCTTTGATAGCAGAATGAATTATGATACATTCGGCCAAGGATGCGCACTTCAGCAGCATTAGAAAAAATGTATGGCGAATGTTTATCGCAGTTACGAGAAAAATAATTATTGCATTGTGGGAAACTACAGTGAAGTTTAAGCTTGCTGCGCCTCGTGAATATGAACCTATTGCTTTTCAGCTAGACTAGATTCGACGACAAATATTTATTTATTTTTTTTTAATTTTAAAAGATAACTTTTTAATTTGATTTTTGCTAATTTTTTAATTTTGATATTTATTTAATTATTTTTTTTTATTATTTGATATTTTTTGATATCAAAAGATTACTTTTTAATATTTGAAAGGTGCCAAATAACTCCAATCTATAGAATGTGAAAACGCGCAGGTACCTTTCGACAAGTTTTGACAAATTTTTTTCCTTCCTATTTAATTTTAATAACTTTTTTATTTAAAAATAATTCATTCTCCTGCAAAAACCATATAAATCCAAGTTTCGAACTTTTTACAAATTTAAAAAAAAGTTCAACAAAACTGTCTCAAAATTTCAAACTTTTTAGACAGTATTTTTTTAAAAGTTTCGTGTACGCAGTTTTATAGTCCATTGAATTTTGGTAAAAAAGTGCAAATTTCAAGAGGCTTAAAAATCGTTTTGATTTTTGACAATTTATTTTAGAACAAAACGTGCGCGCCTGTGTGTCAGCTTAGGAATGTTTCTGAGCTTAATAATTTCTTAAAGATTAAAAGCACTAAATTCTATTAAATTTCAATTACAGCCAAACCTGCTTGGCAAAGCACAAAATTTACGCAAATTCATTCAATAGTCAACACAGAAAAAAATCAAAGGAAATAAATGTGCCAGCGGGTTTCATAAAACGCCAGTTGCAGCCTTGCTGCTGATGGGCTGTAGGAAAAGTTGCATAGTATTGGTGGCGTATGTAGGTGGCACCTGTGGCAACACCTGCAACTGTGCGCGGCATAATCATAAACAATTCAACTACGTAGGTTGCCAAGGCTGGCAGGGGAAGTGGAGCAGGAACACGAAACAGATGAACTGAATATGAAAGCCATCAGCACATCCGAACATTTACTCTCGCTTTTCTTTCGAGGCAGACTACTTCTTACGCAAGAAAATAAAACAAACAATTATGGAAAAAATAGCAACTGTAATACCATTCGGGCGATTTCGGTGCTTTGTATGATAATGTAGAGCAGATGTGAGTTTTTCATGTGAGTGCCTATGGCTGTAGCTGTGGTTGTACGCAGTGGTGAAAAGTGGTAGTGCGCAACTGGTTTCGGTTCTACTGAATTTGGTGCTAGGATTAGTTTGCGTGTTACCTCTCTAATCCATAAAAGTATCGTGAATTTCCTATAAAACATAAATTGTGTCCCGCTGCACTCGTTTTGCAATAGTTCAAAATCAGCAGATTACCAAGAAAAGTCGAGCGGATTTTACATTTTTTCATACTTTTCATGTAGTAATAATCGGGTGCAGACTAGGGACTAACAAACTTACATACTTTGCAAAATAAAAAACATCAACAAAATTACTTCGAAAAATTAAAAGTTTTTAATCATAATTTTTAGAAAAATTTCGGATATGTCTAATCTAGTTATTAGGGGTTTATTGCGTTGCAAGTTCAAGTTATCTGCAAAAGGTGCCACTGCTGCGAGAAAATGGTGATGAGCATTTTGGGAGTGCATTCTTAGTGAGAGAACAATTCCAAAGTAGTCTCAGACTATTTCAACTGACAGGAGTCTGAAGGATGTTATTTTTCAAAAAAACAACACGAGGTTTATACAGAAATTTATTTGGTAGAGTTGATTTATTCTGTCTTATGGGATCTAGTATCCTATTTTCCAGACGTTACCGCCTAAAATTCTCATCACATTTTCGCCATATAAATATAATTATGTACGCGCTTGATAGTTGAGAACTCGCGAGGAACTTGAAGATACGATAGCGCAGTTTCCTGAGTTTAAGAACCAAGTTTTTGTTTTTAATTTCGTAAAATGGCATTTACAGGGTAATAAGAGGTATATGGAAAAAACTGAAGAAGCAGATACAGAATAATTTTCAGAATAAATATAGAGTAAATGCAGTTTTTTCGTACTATTTTTATCGCCAGTAAAGCAGCATTTCTTTATATGTATAACAAATTGACGTGACACTTTTTTTATATGGAGCAAATGCGCAACGCTGTCAGGAAAAAAATAAATAAAAATTAAAAGCAGTTTTTTACAACATCAAACTTAGACTTTGTTATACTAAACTTAAATAAAGGGTGGTTAAATTTCGAGGGCCGATGTTGTGAACCACACCTAAACGTCAAGTTTTTTTCTGCACTTCATTTCACATTTTTCAATTTCAGACTAACTCAATTTTAAAAACCATGAAAAGATATACAATCGAGCAACGCGTTAAAGTTATTCAGTCTTATTATATGGAAACGGGCGTTCAAATCAAAATGCATATCGCGCACTTCATCTACAGTGATGAGGTACATTTTCACCTCAGTGCATTCGTCAATAAGCAGAATTGCCGCATTTGGGCGACCGATAATCCAAGAGTGATTGCCGAAAAACCAATGTACCCACAAAGAGTGACTGTTTGGTGCGGTTTATGGGCCGGCGGCATCATTGGGCCGTATTTTTCCCAAAATGAGGCCGGTCAGGCCTGAATAGTGTGAATAGTGTTCGCTATCGTGAGATGATAACGAACTTTTTATGGCCCGTATTGGAAAATATGGATGTGGACGCTTATGTGGCTTCAACAGGAGGGTGGCACTTGTCACACAGCTAACGAAACAAAGGCTCTTTTGCGCGACAAATTTGATGGCCGAATAATCTCACATCGCGGCGATGTCAATTGGCCACCAGGATCATGTGATTTGACCCCGTTGGACTTCTTTCTTTGAGGTTATTTGAAAGAAAAGGTGTACGTCGATAAGCCACCAACAATTCAAGAGCTAAAGGATGAGATAATTCGGCACATTAACGGCATAGAACTTCAATTATGCCTCAGTGTCATCGAAAATTTGGACCATCGGATGGAGGTGTGCCGCCGAGGCCGCGGCGACCATTTGGCCGATATTTTGCTCCATACGTAATTGAGCCATACCGATATTATCATAATAAAGAGAAATGACAATAATTTCCTAAAAAACATTGTATTTTATTCAATATCAACACCGGCCCTTGAAACTTAACCACCCTTCACCTAATAAACTGCATACAAAAACAAAAAAAATTTAAAAATTGTAATGTAGTAAAAATGTCCGTCCGCTCAAGGGAGGTGATGTCCAGCTAATATAGGTGTCTGTAAGGAGAGGTCACCTGTATCTAAGAAACAAAAACAGTACCATTGATACACTGGAGAATAGGGTCGAGCATTGGCGTGCCATGCAGAAGGTCCTATGAAATGTTTATGATCATTTTTTTTATAAAAATACCCCAATGTAGGAAAGCCTTAAACGTTTTAAAAAGTACCAAATGGTTTGATTTACTAAATGCAAATGCCGCGCAATAACCTACATTTCTTGACTCCAAATAAGTCCAACTTCGAGCAGGTCAAGTACTGCAGTAGAAGTCGTCGTTGAACATCGCTACTGCAGGTGCAGTTAATTGGTTAAAATCGGGTGCATTCGTACTAGTTCGGAACCACAAATTTGTTACACTAATCCAAACACTCTTAGTAAAGCCATGTACATACATGCATACATACATATATAATATACATACACTACGTATGCTCGTAACCTCATATAGGGATTTACTCCGCCATCAAAGGCAGTTCATATAAATATATAATTTTCGTTTGAAAGCCCATGAATGTTCATAAACTCATGCATTAGTACATATTTGCATACCTATATACTAACATATATACCTTTATACTAACGGTACTAACGCTCTCTTTCTTACTACAATGTACGATATTGTTGTACAATCGTAAATCGTTCAGACACAACTCTCTTCGTTTGCTCTTTTCCCCTTCCTTCTCCAGATTTTTTATTTTGCATATTTGTATTTGTATTATAGTTTGCTTGGAAATCGTTTGAAGTGTTCACAATACATACATACATACTCGCATATGTACCTATAATACCTATTTAGGGGCAATTCTGTGTGCGCCGATTCAACATCAAAGCATTTCGCCAGAGATAAAGAAAAAAGTGCAAAAACAAACAGATAAAATGCGATGCGCATATTCAGATTAGAAGGCAAATAATTATTTAAAGATCTTATTAAAGTTTTTCGAGAGTAAATCTAGTTCTGTTAAATATTGAATGCACACATGTACTTATACATACATACAAATATGTATGTGTGGCTAAATAACAAATGTAGGAGCTGGTAATGGATCGAGTTAGTTAAGAACTCGCCCGTTGGAAGACAGAACTGTTTATCGCTCTCTCCAGAAACATTTCTTTCGAAGACCAAATTTTACCAGGTATACTCGTATATGAACGTCTGTATGATAGCGATGCCTGCCAAACTACTTAGTTGCCGAAGTAGGTAGATACAATTTTTTGATATTTCCATGCATTATGCGAATTTCACACAAACAAAATTTAAGCAAGAGCACAGTTTTAAAGTCGTTCTTAAGGGTATGCAGTCTTCAACATGTCTAGACGACATACCCGAAGCTGTAGAGGGTTTTGAGCATTAAGTTGTTAAAATCTGCAATATGAGACTTACCCATTGCCCGAAAAAGCTGCTGCCACTGTTGCAGATTGCAGTACCAAAGATGTATGCATATTTTTGTGACACTTTGCTGCATACTAAAATAAAACGTTAAGCTTCTAGAAAAAATCATGAGATCCCGCAGTGCATTCGGTCCTAGGGCTATGGCCACACCAGGCTCTTTATAATCGTACTCCGAGATGTGTTAAACGTCAATCGTGCAAAGTCTTAGAAGAATCAGAAAAAGGTTGTTAAAAAGGAGCATATCTTCGCCCGAACTGTGAATGAACTTGAGGTGTTGAGTATCGCTTGCCATTCATTCAATTTTTTACAATCGCTTTGAACAACTTTTTTCTTCTTCTTCTATCTCGCCATGGCCCCTTAGTTGGGGTCGGCACCCCTCGTAAGCGATTCCCAAGTTAAACGGTCTTGGGTTGTCGCTGCGTTGACTTCGTTCCGCTTCCTTTGCATTTGAACAAATTAAAAAAAAAAAATTATTTTCATGGATTGAAAGCATTATTTCAACCTTTAAATCTTCTTTAGAATCGTAAATTTCAATATAATCTTGCCTATAGGCCCACGTTAAGCCCTGCATGCTTTTTTTTTTTTAAATAGATCAGCAGGGGGGTGAGTTTTATGGTGGTTAGCTGAGGTAACCACTGGGAAATAAGTATACCCAATTTAGGAGTTTTTTTTTATTTAGTCAAAACTAGTATTATGAATGTTCATGGTGATAATTAAAACACTCTTTTCCTTCCCGATAGCAAAGAGGTACTTTGCATATTTTGCAGCTCCATACAGTACGCATGGGCATATTTTTCGTGCTACACACACTGCAGCGCCTTGAGGTGCCTTTTATAGGCTGATGGTTACCCATAACAAGCCTTATTGCTGCCGGTACTTCCGGTTTGTGCTTCTTTATAGAGGCACAGGTAGGCGAAGCAGAGTTGCTGAAAGAACGCGACATTTTTCTCGTATTACTTATAGGTATAAGCAGGTACCAGTATGTCACGGTAAACATGTCGCCTAAAATCCTTGAGACACAACTCCTCTAATCCGGAGATAGGGTCTTTTTGTAACTATTTATAGATTATAAAATCATTTACCCCCGTGCAATGTAGAAAATGAAAGAATACGCAGTAGCTTCCCTTCAATTGGTCAAATTTATCCACGAAATTTATATTTTCATTGTAGTCCTTCAAGGCCAGAGGGCATGACACTTCAACTCTCTCCCCAGTTTTTTCTGTTCTTCTTACATGAACCAGATCTCTGGGATTATGAAAGTTACTTAAAATGAAAACCCAATGTTTATCTTTCCATTTCATAAATTAAACCATTTGATTGTCACTGACTCTGTAATCGTATTCCCTGCGCTTTAATTCCTTATCGGTTTTCAAATTAGGGAGATCTTTACGAGATTAATTTACTGTCCCACATGCATAGACGTTCTTCTGACGTAAATTGACCAGGAGTTCGTAGCAGTTAAAATAATGATCAAAGTACACCTTATGGTTTTTATTTTCCAATCCCTCACAGAATTTTCTGACAACATTACCGCCTAAATTGGTTTCCACCTTGTTTTCGACTTTTCCTGAATATATCTCGAAATCTAACAGTATTCAGTCGAAGCGCATTTTGTCTAGCGGGCTAGTAGCGGAATACCTTCTGTAGTGAGCTGATTACGTCCAAGCAGATGGGATAACGGAGCTTCATCGTCAGTGTCAAACTCCTCATCAGATGGAAAAATGTTTTCACCAAGTGAAAACTGTTGCGAGTCAAGGGGAACGTCTTCAATATCAGGTTCGTCTTCATCAGATCCATCTCCACCCGCACAGCTATCAGTATCTGAAGGTATATCTTCATATATCAATAAGTTTTCAATTTCACGATCAGATAACTTCTTTTTGGCCATTTTCTCTAAAAACCCAAAATTTTTGTTCTACATATATTGTATTTCAAAAAAAGCGTAAAGTTTAGCAACTTACCGAGCGGTGGCTACCTCTGTTAACCACTTTGAAAAAGTCAAATTATTGCAAAAAGCTTGAGTTGGATTTTACACTTAGAGTATCAGAATACGTATTTTGCACAAAAATAAACAACAAGTATTTGTTTACCAGCAAAGAGAAAATATTCACAAACGCTCACAGCCTGGAAATTCGTAATTTCGATTGAAATTTCATAACTCTAAATGACTGGTGCGCTAGGAATTTTGAAAAATTTGTTTGACAGACATCTCATGGCTGCCTTATAGAAGCAACACAAAACACAACGTTTCCGTAAGATGCCGCTGTTTTCAGTAACACATCAAAATTAAGGTGGTTAACTGTTGTGTTCACTATGAAGAAAAGAGATAAGCGCTCAATTGCTTGTCTGTTTGTATACTGCAGCTGTCTGGTTCAGAAATGTGAAACGTCATTTGCGAAAGTTATAATTTTTTCTAGTAGGATGATTAATTTTGCGCCACTTTGCAGATGTGAGTAGCAACGGAAGTACTTAAAAAATTTGTATGCAACACACTTCTGAGCTCCAAACACACGGCGTGCACTTCTGGCGCGCCATTTATTTATTTTTTTAATAAACTCAAAATATAGACCGTCTCATCGATTTTCTTTTGTGTAATTTATGTATTGGGAAAAATCTCGTTCAATAGCACTAAACAAGCACCCATTATAAGAGATAATTAAACTACTTCACGATTTAGTTGAAATTTCTATGAACTCAATCGCCATTGCTTTTCAATTTTCCTATTCAATTTCATATCGAAATTACACATCCACTTCTCCCGCCAACTCCCATTCACTTTGCGGCTCTATTCACTTTGGATTTCATGCCACACACAACCAACTAATTGACTGCTACGTCAGCAATAAATTCCTATATAACAACGAGTGGATGATATTCATACATTTTTATGTGCATGCAGATGTGGTTTGTTGCATGCGAATACACGCGTCCGCACAACCGACATTGGCATCAAAAGCCAAGGTATTCATTGAAGAACTAAAATATTTCTGTGTGTAGCTCATATGCGTGGCTAAGTGCTCGTTAGTATCCTCTACCTACATTTGCTTCGCATAAAACTACAAATCCTCGTAGATGGCAAATGTTGCGTTCAAGTCGCTACTTGATTCCTTTGCAATAAGAATGAGAGAATAAATAAACAATGAAATTAACTAAAATGCGAAAAATCAATTGCACTACAAAGTCCATAAAGTCAGTGATTAACTGAAAAAATGAACTGGATGGCCGCAAATGAATGAGTGAGTCTATTTACGAGCCGGCTACTGACTCGCCAATCAATGGGTAGGCAGGCAGCCAGCCACAAGTTGGTTGCTCGACAAGCTGGCCAGTAGCAAAGTGTGGAAGGAGAAGCTCTTGTTTGTGGCGCAAAGTCTGTAATACAAAGCAGTTAAGGCAAAGCGTTAGGCTTTCAATTCTTATATCAATTTGCGTTGAACATTTTTCACTTTTTGCGGCAAAGGAAGTAAGAAATGGAGTATTTGAGTGCTAGAGCGAGAAGTTAAAGTAGTTTCAGTCTTCAGTCTTCACTTATCTTGTAATTGAGATTAGCTTGAACACCAGCTCGAATGAAGTCTCATCAAGAATATTGAATTCAAAGAGTCGAAGCGGTTTTGTCATACATTCAAGATCAACAATTATGCGAGATTCTGAATATAATTTTCACCGGACCCTGATGGATTACCGTAAAGAAATTTTTTCTGAAGATGCCAGAGGAAGAGCAGTCTTTTATAAGAAGCATAGTTTACCAATTGTAATTGGAGCAGATAAAACAAAACTGCAAGCCTTCGAACGAAAAGTACCCAGAAAAATTTTCGGAGCAATCAAAGATCACGGCGAGTGGCGGATAAGATGGAACGACGAGCTAGATCAACTGGTAAAGGGCGAAAATGTTATACGTTTCATCAAAGCGCAGCAGTTAAGATGGCTGGGTCACATTACAAGAATGGACGGTACGAGGGCGCAGAAGAAAATCGTAGAAGCCAGAGCGTTCAACACTAGAGCAAGAGGAAGGCCGAGAACGAGATGGACCGACGAACTAGACGACGACATCAAGAAACTTAGCATAACGAACTGGAAAAAAGTCGCAAGCGTTCGAGACGTATGGAGGTCCTACGTGCAGCAGGCCAAAGCTCACAAAGAGCTGTAGAGCCAAGAGATGATGATTATAGTTTACCACCGTAGCCGAATGGGTTGGTGTGTGATTACCATTTGGAGGTGCATAGGTTCGAAACCCCGGTTTTTTCTAACCACGGTCGCTCCTCAGCAGGCAATGGCGAGCCTCCGAGTGTATTTATGTCATGAAAGAGCGAATTACGTAATTCACAACATTTTACACCAACAATTGGGCATGAGACACGTGGCTGTTCGATTCGTTCCAAGAGAGCTGAACTTCTTTCAAAAAGTTCATCGGAAGGAGGTGGTTGAAGACATACTTGAGCAAATGAACGTTTATCCAGTTATCCAGCGCATCATAACAGGTGACGCGACGTGGGTAATTGAGTTTGACATGCAAACCAGTCAATAGGCGACTGAATGGCGCTATCCACATGAGCCGTAAACCGAAAAATCACGTCAAAGTCGGCCAAAAGGGAAAGTCATGTTACTCGGTTTCTTCGATTATCATAGTGTTGTGCACTCGGAAATCGTTCCAAATGGTTCTACGGTAAACAAAGAATATTGTTTCGAAGTTATGTGTCATTTGAGAGAGAATCTGTGTAGGAAACGGCCCAATTTGTCGAAAGAAAACTTATGGATCTTGCACCAGACAACGCACCTTCTCACAAGGCTCATATTGTGAATACTTTTTTGACCAAAAACTCGACAAATATCATCGAACAACCACCGTATACACCGGATTTAGCCCCCTGTGACTTTTTCCCTTTTCCAAAACTTAAATGGCCACTCCGCGGACCCCGGTTTGAGTCGATAGAGACCATTAAGGCCAAATGAACATTTCTAGCCAATCGATTAACCCTGCAGCTGTCAGTGCCATTCATAGCCGACTAGAGTTTCAAAAAATAATACAAATTAAAGACAAACTAAATAAAATTACCAAAAACAAAAACAATAATTAATTTATTAAGTAAATATTAAAAATTAAAAATAAATAAAAATTAATTTGAAAAAAAAATGTATAGCAAAATAATTATTTTTTTTTAATAAGTAATTTTTAATAAGTATTAATTTTTTAACATTTTTTTTATTTTAATATTTTTTTTACTTAATTGATTTTTTAAATTTTTTGTTTAATTAAATTTTTTTATTTCTTTTTAACACACTTTTATTAGGTCGGGTTGTATGTATGTATGTATGTATGTATGTATGTATGTATGTATGCATGTATGTATGTAAGTATGTAACGGAATCTTTGAGCTTAATTTCCACTGGCTTCTAAACATCTGATCGACTTGAAATTTTGCACACCTATCAAGGACCGATGACAATGCAATAATTTGATAAAAGTTTTCCATTATCCTTATTGGGATTGCCAGGATTAATATTTTCTTTTTTTACCTGTGGGCAAAAAGTAAGGTGAATTTGGTTGTAAAATGAAAAATCTGTTTTTAACACACTTTTATTAGGTCGGGTTGTATGTATGTATGTATGTATGTATGTATGTATGTATGTATGTATGCATGTAACGGAATCTTTGAGCTTAATTTTCACTGGCTTCTAAAAATCTGATCGACTTGAAATTTTGCACACCTATCAAGGACCGATGACAATGCAATAATTTGATAAAAGTTTTCCATTATCCTTATTAGGATTGCCAGGATTAATATTTTCTGTTTTTACCTGTGGGCAAAAAGTAAGGTGAATTTGGTTGTAAAATGAAAAATCTTTTTAACACACTTTTATTAGGTCGGGTTGTATGTATGTATGTATGTATGTATGTATGTATGTATGTATATATGTATGTATGTAACGGAATCTTTGAGCTTAATTTTCACTGGCTTCTAAAAATCTGATCGACTTGAAATTTTGCACACCTATCAAGGACCGATGACAATGCAATAATTTGATAAAAGTTTTCCATTATCCTTATTAGGATTGCCAGGATTAATATTTTCTTTTTTTTTACCTGTGGGTAAAAAGTAAGGTGAATTTGGTTGTAAAATGAAAAATCTTTTTTTATTCTTGTAAATCAGTTTCTCAGGCTCCCTCCACGAAATAAGTTCTTCATCCCGATTACTTCTTTATCACGGCCGATAACTGCATAGCTTTAGACTCACAGTCGATAAGAAAGGAATTAAATATAACACGAATATATCGAATCATTTATTCACTGACTGCAATGATAACAATAATTTGCATTCATAATAAACAAAAAATAGTTTAAAGAAACTAAAAAACACGCTTTTTTGCTAATCGAACTAAAAAGTAGAAAATAAAAAATAGTTTAAAAAAACTAAAAAACACGCTTTTATTGCTAATCGAACTAAAAAGTATAAAATAAATTTTAATGACAAAGAGACCTATAATGAAGTAATAGCAAATCGAACGATCAGTAATAGTCAACTACCTCAGAACAGAATTATAAGAAAAATTAAGATACAAATAGAGTAATTCAAATTAGAGTTAAAAGCGTGGGATGCATTTTGCTTCACTTTCATAACCCTCTGTACATACATAGGTAGTTGCCAATAGAATGATTGTAATATTTACTATATCAAGCATCCCACGCTTTTAACTCTAATTTGAATTACTCTATTTGTATCTTAATTTTTCTTATAATTCTGTTCTGAGGTAGTTGACAATGACTGATCGTTCGATTTGCTATTACTTCATTATAGGTCTCTTTGTCATTAAAATTTATTTTATACTTTTTAGTTCGATTAGCAATAAAAGCGTGTTTTTTAGTTTTTTTAAACTATTTTTTATTTAGTTACCTTTATCTTCAAGTACGAAGAATTTAGTTAAAAAAATTTATTTGCAAAAATGAATTAACCGCAAAATAGTATCAAGAAGTATTCGTTTTTTAATATTTTTTATTTTTTTTTATTTTAATTTTTGTTTTACTTAATTAATTTTTTCTTTAATAATTTTTTTTTTGTATTTCGTTTTTATTAACCTTTATGTTCATGTACGAAAAATTTAACTCAATAAAAATTCGACTCTGTTTGGCTAGGGAATCAAAAAGCTAAGATTTGTTTAAGTTATGAGAGTGGCCGAATTGAAAAATGAGATTCAAGGAAAAACGTTTCCGGGACGGTGAGAGAGGCTGCGCCATAACTCGAAGGAGTAGCAAATTATTATTGTGTGAGGACATATTTTAAAAAATTAAAAACAAAACAACTTTTTTTTAATTTAAACTTTCTATAGTAGCTTAACGTCCTTGAGTGCCATGCAACCCCACACAATTTTCGAAAATGTTCTGACTCTCCCAGCGCGCAAATGTCTCCTTCTATATTTTATTTAAATACACTGAAAAAGGGCATTCACTTAATAGCTCATGATTCAGCTAAACGTCGAAGAAAATAAACTTAGTACACTTTTACGCTTTTAAAAATATATTAAATAGCAAATATAAATTTTTAAACATACAGAAAAGCACACAACTAAGTGACACAAATTTAGCAATAAAAACTTTACGATTTTATGACTTTCTTGTTTAACGATAAACGTGCAACTTCTGTAAGTGCCACAGGAGCAACAAATGCGTCACAAAAAAGGCAGGCAATTTTTATTTATTTTTTTTTTGTTTTGTGGAAAATACATTTAAGGCATAGAGAAATTTCAAGATTTTTATGAGCCAATTTCAACGCTCGGAATTGCATGTAAAGATACTTATTTACATACGAGTATACGTGCGCATAAGTAGCAGCCACGAACCTGCATAGTATGTTTGTACATGCCACACGCCGCAATACTGCGCCTTGCATCTAGCACTTGTGCCTATGCCTGTGGTAATCTTGGAGCAACTTCGCGCATCTAGCGAAGGGGATAGGCGCGCAGTTAAATGCTACAACTTAACTTCAAGGTGAATGCTTCCAGGTCTGCTGCCCGTCCTATGCCTGCATCAACTTCCCAGTTTTGTGTCTTGTTCGCCTGGCAGTCGCTGCTCCGACCGCCAGAGTCTGCCATACAAGTAATCACTCTCGACGTTAGTAAAAAAGTCGTAAAACTCTCGACTGCCAGGTTTACCTAAACTGAGGCTTTCGACCGCTGGTGCTGATAGCAGCAAAGCGAAGGCAATCAAAAGCACAGGCATACACAGATACACGCACATACTGCCGACATAAATGGTATATAGTAGGGAATAAAATTTTCGCTGTCTATTTGTAATTTTCCATCGAATATTAGCTATGGCTTTTTGCGAGTTTTTTGGAATATTATTTAATAGACTTTCGGATACAGTGTTACCGGGAGAGTCGTACTAGATTAAGGCCATGTTCACAAGGAGAGATCGAAATCCAGTTCACGAGCCAAGTCACATAGGCAGAAGAAGAAACAGACTGGGTGTAAGCTCACCATCCGCTGCCGAATCGCTTATGCAGCGAAAGGAAAAATTTGACGAGTAAAAAAAGGATGAGCCATCCGCAAATAGAGGGTCTTCCGACAGGGCGTGGTTACAGTTTTATTGATGATTTTTATTAATTCACAAACCCTTTAACTACAAACAGAAAAAAATTGAGCCCTTTAAAAGCGATTTAAAATAAAGAGAGCTTATAAAGAAAACAAATATATTTTTGAAATAATTTTTAAAATCGAATATCTCGAAAACGGTTCAGTTTTTGACACAACGTCAGATAAGCAAAGTAGTCAAAACTTACCTAAATAATAATGTCCTTAAGTATCCAGGATGAGTTTCTTGTTAGCCCTGTAAATTTATATACATAAATCGTCTTCGATTCAAAACTTTTCTGCTCGCTTGACGAAACATTTTCTTGTGAAAGCAAAAAAAAAGTATATATATAATTGGCGCGTACGCCCGTTTTGGGAGTTCGGCCGAGCTTCTTCTCCTATTTGTGGTGTGCGTTTTGATGTTGCTCCACAAATGGAGGGACCTACAGTTTCAAGCCGACTCCGAACGGCATTTTTTTTTATGAGGATCTTTTTCATGGCAGAAATACACTTGGAGGTTTGCCATTGCCTGCCGAAGGGCGACCGCTATCAGAAAAATGTTTTTCTTAATTTTGGTGTTTCACCGAGATTCGAACCTACGTTTTCTCTGTGAATTCCGAATGGTAGTCACGCACCAACCCATTCGGCTAAGGCGGCCGGTAGGTATGGTTATACCTCGTAAAAATGGTATCACTCATTATTTTCAAGGCAGCCAACTCCCCTTCAAGAGAGTTTCATTAGACTGCGTTTATACAGGCTGACTGTAATTGCTTCAACTTTGCGAATTCTCTTTTGGTGTTGACTGTCGTGTTCACATACGGCAACTATGTTCAGTCCAACAAACCTACAGTCCCCTCTGCTTACTGACAGGAGGAGCTGCGACAGTTGGGCGGACATGCCAGGTAACATCAAATTTGTCCATCTGCAGCCTCTCTCAGCCTGCCGAGCGCGCTTGTGGATTAGAGTAACCCGTTTTCTAACCGTGTCTTTGATGGCTGCAGAAAGGAGTGGCAGACCGGATTCCGGGCCAAAGAAGCCGAACTCAGAGGCCATAGTAGCTAAGGAGGCAGAGATCTCGTTACCCTCGATACCCACGTGTCCCGGGACCCATGTAAGCATCGGGATATTACGTCTACCGACATACTTAAGTCTGGATTTATAGGACTCGACTACTCTTGAAAACCATGGGCGCAGTTTGGCTGTTGCTGCAGACACATACTGATCTGCCTCTCCACCTGTTTTCCACAACAAAGTTCATTGCTTTCTGAACAGCATTGCTTCTCGAATCCAGTCTTACTAATAGTCATTCAGAGCTTCGAAACAAATGACATTTTTGCCTGCTCTTTTCCAGTGCTGACAACGTCTTGTGATTTATGCCAATTGCTTCATCTATGTGCCACTAGCTAACGGATGGTGAATCGAATAGGGATATAATCTATAGAATAGCAATTCTGACCTTCCCATTTGGTTTTTATGACAGTAAATGAATTGATATCAGGTGCGACACGTTTCCATAGGTCCCATCACTTATTTAATGATTTCTTTAATAGAGGACGATGGCTGCTATTAAGTTTTGAGATAAGCAAGTAAATGAAACGAGCGACTCAGTCTGCATGCCGTGCGGATCATTTTAACCTTGGCGCTCGGCTGAAAAAAGACTGTCGTTGGCTAATCGTAGTGATTTATTTATTTTATTACTTATATCCAACACAACCATTGACTATATTTCAGCAGAGGATATAAGTAAAGTAATAAAATATT
Organism: Anastrepha fraterculus; assembly: GCA_037575425.1. Lineage (NCBI taxonomy): Eukaryota > Metazoa > Arthropoda > Insecta > Diptera > Tephritidae > Anastrepha > Anastrepha fraterculus. The sequence goes on from JAYXIM010041048.1 coordinate 33,526, forward strand.
TAAATTAGAATACAACTTATTTCAAAGACGAAAAAATTATCACCTTAATAAAAATTTAGACGTAAACCATCGTCAATCATTTAATGAGAGAGGATAGAAGAGAGATGAGAAGAGTCAATGATTCTCAATTTTATCTTCGCGTACTTGCCTTGGAAGACTCAGTGTTACTATGTTAATCTATTATACTCGTAAATAAATATATTCGTCTCCTAGGCACAGACACTAATACATCGACCACTCGGTGTCTATCGACATCCAACAATCCAGCTGCGCCTTCTCGTTTGTTTATGCGTCGTCTCCAGATCGTTTGTTTGCCCGCCTATGTTTTTGGCTGCCTTAATTTGTTGCTCGCTACAGTTCATTTGTACAACACTTTGTAGTTATTTTTTTTTTTTTTTGAATTTTTGTTTGTTTTTCGACATAACAGTAAACTGCGGTTGTAGGTGTTGCATGTTTCCTGGTTTCCTGAACGTCTATCTATTCGACTTTGACCGCCTTACATTTCCTGCTTCTTTCCCAAACATTTTATTGCTGCCTAGTTCTTGGCCGCCGCAACCCGCCTTTCCTTCCTCCTTTCCACCTACTCATCCTCAACTATTTAGAACTTGCCTTTAATGTTTCTGTTGCATTTTATTTGTTGCTTATATTTTTTTAGTTTCTTTTGTGGTTCTTGTTTTTCATCATCGCCGTCATCATCTTCGCCGACAGTCGCGTGTCAATCATTTCATCAAAAATAATACCCAGCACTGAAAATGCCTTGGTGTACACATCCATACATACATATGTAAATTTTTATTTGCTCCGTCTCCTCTGTGTAGTTGAGCTTCATTAATGTGGCATGTCAATTTTTCCGGCCCTCTTCCACTTTCCTTTTTGGTGGCTGCTAAAATATACAAATTTCTTACAAATTTTCTGACATCTGGCGCGCAACTGGTTGAGACTGCACGAGCAGCAGAATAGTCGGGTTAGCATCGTTCATCGATTATTAGGCAATATTGGGTTGTTAGGGGCAATGGGGTGAAAGAGCGGCAGTGTATACATTGAACCTGCTCATTATGCTGCTTTCAGGTAGACTTTGCTGCTATGTTCAGCTGCGGATTAGTTTTGTTGCTTTCTGAGATACACAGCCGGCAGGAGATGTAAGAAATTTAATGAATTTTTTATGTCGTTAATTAAAATTTGTTGCTTTCGACTCTGTTATTTTTCCTTTAGGCATTTGGTTGTGGCTTGACTACAGTTATTAAAAGATCTTATTGGACTCGTGACATTGATTACACGATGGTATGCGTAATCCTTTTGCTAGATGGTCGTCAAGGTCATTTGCAGCAATATTTTTTTACTAACTCTTTGCAGTGGATTTTTTATTTAATTTTATCAGTAGCTCGAGGGAGTTTCAAAGGAAAATTAAAATTGCCATGTAAATAAGTGCATGGATGTGTGGAGGAACAGCCACCCTTTTTTATTATATTTTTCTGATAAGTAGTCTGCGAGTGTATTTTTGGAAGGCGGACTCCACATGAGGAAGTACTCCAGAGTGGGAAATACTCCACACCAGTCGAGAAATTGTTGTGCAAAAGTTATAAGAAATATAACTATGCAAAAATTGTCTCTTAATCGTCTCAAGCTTGAAATTCAACTAAATTCATAAATAACTCGGAATCATGGAACCTCTCAAGTATAAGAAAAGAGAAGAGTATCAGAAAAGAGAAGAGCTTCCATCCCATCCAGCTACGAACAAAGCTCAAATATAATCTAAAAATCATGTAACGTTACAGGAGTTGTAAAAATAGACCCACCAGATCAATCAAACTGTTTCTTAGGCAAAAGTGACGCCTGGATGTCAGTAGTGAATAATTTCTAGACGGTGCCATATTTTTGTGTCTTCTTTGACATTTGTCAAGCAGGCAGATGTAAAATTTTACACACGCGGCTAAAATTTTTGAAACTTATTATGAAAATGGTCGATCTTTAATGGCCAAATATCGCGAAATCCGTAATTTTTGTGGTGCAAATAATCATCCGAATAATTCGACAATTCAAAGGCTTGTGAAAAAAATGCAAGTAATTGGTTCTGCCGGGGATAGAAAAAGGACTGGTAGGCCAAAAACTGGACGATCTGATGAGAATCTTGCTCATGCTGAACAACAACAGTTTCACCTAAGGGAAATAAATGCTCTGAGGCAGCAGAATGGCGACATCGCGCCAAGCAACATAATCAGTAAAAAGCTCGAACGCGAGGACAGCTGATCGAGGTGTACTGCGAAAAAAAAGATAGACCTCGGCACAGTGCAGCAAAGCGAAGAGATAGAGACACAAGAAGGCGAGCCTATAACATGCAAGTTACAAATATAGTGGACCCAGACGAGGTTGAATAGATTTGGTCCTTTATGGATGACGTTCCGGGTACTCCGATATAGAAAGTAGTCCCGGGAAGGGTGTCCCCCTCAGAAGGAGAAAAGGGATTGTTTTAATGGCCACACCACACGGTGCAGTAGACGATTGTCGCTGTAAGTGCGAAGGAGCTTTTCCGACTACTTCAGGGCCGGCATTAGATGCTCTGATTGGTTTGCCACCACTTGATGCTTTCATCCAAGGAGAGGCCTTGAAGGCCATCTGCAGACTGAAACACAATAGGAACTGGTACGGCCCCTGTCCAGCATTGGAAAACAGACAAGACATGGACGTCGACCAACGATTCTCTCCATGCCCCTTGACTCCATGCCATCAAGAGTCGTACTTGAAAAGAGATACAGTATAGTGCTGCCAGAGGCTCAGTTGTGGTCAAACTCAGAAAATGAGCCCGGCAAACACTGTTTTCGCATTTTTACGAATGGCTCCAGTACCGAGCATGGCTCCGGCTCTACGTGGAATCCAGCAGGACTAAACTGCACTTTGCTCTTGCAATGCATGCATCTGTGTTTCAAGCGGAGGTGTATGCAGTTCAAGAAGCGATGAACTTTGTTGGGGAAAACCGATGCAGAGGCAGATCTATATGTGTCTGCAGCGACAGCCAAGCTGCGCTTATGGCACCCCCCA
>JAYXIM010041058.1:0-27115 GCA_037575425.1 Anastrepha fraterculus
TGCAGTGATTAAAACAAAAATATCATTAAACAGCCATTAAAAAATTAATGCAGCAAAAACTTCACTTATTTTGAGTGTCCGAATTTTTATGCCGGCCACTGTATATAGCCATATGTAGATGTGTACACTTGTTTGGCGGCAATAACAATTGAACTAATCGCGCAAATAAAATCGCATAAAATGCATTGCACATAACAAATTGGAATTGTTCGAGCGAAACAGCAGCACCAGCGGCAACATCGCAGCCATTGTTATTGCCCCCACTCCATATTGCTGTTGTTTTTTGGCATTGGCAAACTTGCAAAATCTCAGCACGTAAATTTTGTGCGATAATTTGTTTTCCTCTCAATTTGCTATGCATTTGCATCTCGCTTTTGTTGGTGCTTACGTATTTTGTATGAAATCGAATTCGCATCATCTCTATTTTGTTAGCTGCAACTTGCAACATAAAACTTTTACTCCGTCGCTTTGGAACTCTACTTATTGTAGCCGTTCAGAAGTCTACTAGAAGGTCCCTCATGGCGTCTTTATTCAACTGCTAGACTTAGTTGCAGCCACACAAGCGCTCAATCAAATGGACCCGCAGACAGTTGTGGGCAAATAAATAGGTTCGCCAAAAGTAGGTAGGTATTTAGGGACTCTAATTTTTTTTAAAGTGAGGAGAAATTTTCGAGTATGAACTACTTTTGTAATGGGACACAAAAGATCTTTTAGCTCGAAGTGTCGGCTTTTTGGCACACTACAGATAGAAAATTTTTATTTATTATTATTTTAAGGCCAGCCGAAAGCCTCCGATGCTAGCGCTGCACTACATTCAGTTTGTATAATAATTTTATTGTTATGTAAACCTTAATAAATAAATAAATAATATTATTTTAAGGAAATATTTTGCTTACAGTTCGAAAAATTGTTTCCAGTCACCAGTACGCAAGTCGGCGTTTTTATTCTAACAGCAAATTTTCTAGTAGAATTAATGACCAGAATCTTCGCACTCACTTTCAACCTTTCGTATTCCAGATAATACGTTTTATTCATTCTCAGCCTCTAGTCTTTAAAAGCAGTGTTCTTCTCTGGCAACATAGTATTCATCGTCCTTTTGTATTCGCCAAAGTCGGATTTCTTCTTCGACGGCGGTACGCAAAGAGCGAGAAATGTGGCTTAAGTATAGCTCGTGTGTGGCGGCTTGCTGAGAGCAGGAGTGGAAGTCAAGTGTTGAGTTTGTTGGCGGTGTATTGCGATTGCAGCTTTTCGAAAAAAAAAACTTTGCTTGTAAAATTAGACTCATGAATTTGTTGCACAGAGGCGCGTGTGGATCTTTACTGCAAAGAGGTTATGATCCTGGTCGATGTTCGTTCCACGGTACGTACATCTAAAACATTGAAAGAGTGATTTTCATCAACTTGTTGGTTCTTTGAACGTTGACCTGCGGATACTAAGCCGAAAATACAACAACACTTAACAAATTCGTTCAAGAAAACTGTGACGAGGATCTGTAGGGATTTATGTTGGATTATCTTATAGAAGTGACATTGAAAGCTACTACTAAATACAGTCACTCACAGCTTATTTGATACAGATCCAACTTTTTTTATATTTCATACTATTTAATACTTCAACATAAAAAAATAAAAAAAAAATATTTAATACTTAAGAATAAAAAAACTTTACTGTATCTTAAACTGTATGTAAAACTTATCTGTATCAAATAAGATGTGAGTGACTGTATATGTATGCGATTAATAAAATCAATGCACCGAATATTGCTAGGCATCATTGAACTACGAATTGATATTTTGATTGGCTTAGAGCTTTGGGTAAAGGAATATTAAGCATTTTCATTAATTTTTATTTATTTTTTTTATTTTAATAATTTCTTATATTTTAATAATTTTTTTAATACATAAGTAATTTAAAATATTATCAAAATTAAAATTGTTAATATACAATTTAAATGAAAAATAAAATAAATTTTGTAATGGCCTTATAAAGTTGCACACCAACTGTAGTTTGTTGCAGCAGCACTGATAAATAATTTATTTATGAAGTTATTCTATGTGTTCTTCTGTGTGTTGAAAACATTGAAAACTCAAAGTAAACATACAACATTTGTGCAAAACTTTTCTTAATCCAAATTTCCTATTTTGCAGTTTTGGCTATCGAATGGGCAAAGTTGCCATTTGAGCCTAACCTCCCTGCCTACTTCCCCTTCACCGAATTAGTTATTCAAAGAAATGCGCACTTTCTAGCTAAGTTAACAACAGTTATATGTGCATCCGCTGGGATTACCAAGCAAAACACCAAACGCCTACACAAAAAACAAAGATTGAGATATTTCATATTTCCCCAAAATAGTTGAATGAAGAGGGTGATCCAAGGCCAAGTTTCTTTAAAAAAAACTATGCGAGTTCACTTATTCTAACATAGTCATAGATAAATACCGTATATATATATATATATGAGACCCTTTTGATCCTATTTCTAGCATAGGGCGTCCAAGAAAAATATCGTTATTAAGTGTATGTTTTAATTGAAAACTTTTCACTGAAGTGTGAACATGAAAATTAAAAATGCTGATGCCAACCGCGGCGCATTTGAGAGAAGTTTCTGCTTCACTCTTTCTAGGAAGTCATTTTTCACCTTGCATCCTTGGGAAGTTGGTGCCGAAGACCATAAAATACTTCTATGGCTTATGCTGAGTATGTTTCAACTGATAGAATCTGCAAAGAACGTACGTTGGAACTCCAGTCTGCTCATCTAAACAAAAATGCGTTTACAAATTACTCAATAAAAAAAAATTGATTCTAATCATAATTGATTTTTGAAGTAAAACTTCTTAGGCGTCGATGAACGAGCGAGAATGGAGAGTAAAATTTCAAGGCCATGCGACATTTTGGGCATTTTCGTTCCGCGAGAGAGAAAAAAGATATAACGTAGAGGAAAAGGAGAGAGAGAGCTATAACTTATATATATCTTAGATACACTTTAAGCTATTTTTCCTGAGTTTTTCCTTGTGGCTGCTAATTTCTAGTGAGAAGTAACACTGCCTACTTTTTGGCCTTTGTGTATTGGTGCAAGCTTGTAGGAAATATATTTTTGGTGCCTACTGTTTGGGGCGTTTTTTGGTCCCTATTTTTTTGGAGTTTTTATTTGGTGCCTACTTTTTGACACTTATTTCCGTTTTCTGGCTAGTGCTTGTGCGTACTATGAAGTGCTATCCATTCCGGCGTCGGATTTATTGGTATTGCCTTGTGGTAATTTGTGCCGTTGCTGCGTTCCTGGAATCGCTGCGTTTGTGCGGCTGATAAACGCTCGGAGTAGTGCGCGTTGTTGCCACGGTTTGTGTCTGGCGATTACCTACACCGGTCGACCCTTCTCCGTTTTTTGTAAATTTTGTCTATTTGTATTCTCTGCAAATGTGGTGAATTTATTTAGATATGTATTCTTTCTCTCTCTCTCATTCTCTCTCGGGTCTCTCCCTCTTTCTTTGACTGCCTTGAAAGTTATAAAATATTCTAGCCTCATTTTTTTTAGAAGAACGGACCGGGTTTGCAGTTTCTGCTTTTGTCCGATTTAAAATTGCTGATATTGAGAGAAGAATGTTAAAGAAAAGATGTCGTCCGAGAAAAGGAAATGGGCTATACACTACCACAATAGCTAGAGACAAATGTCCTGCGTTGATCAACCAGTATCGACTTTTACATAAACAGTAAAGCCAAGTATTTACAATTCGAATGTTATACTCAGTATTTTGGAAGGATCAAGGCGGTACGAGTATCAGCTGTTATGTGTTGAAACAGACTGCAACCATAGCTGTGGATGCCTACTAGGGATGTATATTTTTTTATTTTAATGATGCCGAAATTTTCAGCATCTCGTTGTGACAATCCCGGGATTTCGGGATTAGTTCCGGATTTACTTCAAGGACTACCTTAAGGACGAGCTAATTGGTTTGAGAAGGAGTCCGAAAATTGCAGAATGGTAGTTTTAAAGTTACCCCCCAAAAAAAAAAAAATTTAGTCTTCACTAAACAGAGAAAGTTTAAGAATTTATAAAATACGAGTTTTTTGATGTGGTTACCTCTACTGGTTTCGCAGCAGTGCATGCCTCTAACAAAATGTTCTAAGATCTAAAATTGGTTTCAGACTTTAGCTCAGAACTGAAGCGTTCGTTCAGTTGAATTTTTTTTCATTTGGTTCATGCAGCTCATCATTTCATCCTCTGCGATATACGAGTACGCCGGCAATCATGTGCAGGCAAAGGTCCATATCTCTTGTATGGAAAATTTATCTTAAATAATCCAAAGCCATTGTTATTGTGACGGTGGAGGGATCAGAGTTCTGGAGTGACTGGCTGAGTTTGTGAATATACCAAGCACTTGTGAATACTTGTTAAACTTAAGCTGAAGCTCTCTTCTTTGTTATATTATGCGAAAGTCAATGAGGATTGTGCGTTTTCCTTTGCTATAAAGCTTCTTTCACACTTAATCCCAAACCCATCTTGAATGAGCATTGCAAATATCTGATAGGGATGTAGGGCTCATTTCCGATAATCCGGAGCGTGGTAAGGTTCATAAATCATCTGCAGAATCTTTGTCCTGAGCATTCCAAAGCAAAGCCTAAATTTGGTTTTATGATTTGTAGGCGTGTAGGCCAAGATCTTTACTTAAAATTCGTCTCAATTTGTGCCGGAATTCCTGTGAATGGCGTGAAGTCGCTTGATTTGACTCAGCGTGAACTGAGCCATCTACTTCTGCGGTACTTCGACCAAATAAGCACTCAATACTGAATAAGTTGACTTGGATTTTGAGCAAAGCTCCACTGGTTGGACAATTATTAGGACTAACTTAAATCACTTAAGGTTGTGAACATCGCCTCAGAGTTTTGGTAGTAAGTTTTAAAGATTTGCAAACGTAGCACTTTCATGAAATTAAAATTGATGAAAACACAAACCTTGAATCACGTTTTGGTATTGCCATATCATATACAAATTTACAGGTCTGTTGGTGTTTAAGTACAAAAGGGAAAATCCCGCACCAAAAATTGAGTTGTCAAAGTTTTTATTTAATGTTTTAATGCCCAGCTTTCGCAAGAGAAATACTCACAACTACCACCTGCACAATTCTGGAGTTTCAAAGGATTTTTAAAGCGCTTTAATGTGATTGACTTCAAATGTGAAGAAATCAGCGATATTGTAATGCTTAAGAACTGAAAAAAGGAATGCTTCAGAGGGCCAGTAAACTAAAATTAAAATAAATTTAATGGAACCTTATCTAATCCATTAAAAAGTCCATCTCATTCGCGTTTGGCAATAAAAAATGCAAAGTAAGCAACGAAGAAACGAAAAAAAAACAAATAAGTAAAAAATTACGGTGAAAAATTCTTAGAATTGAAATGAAGGAATTTCCCAAATACAAACGCCAGAAGCGAAGGCACTTACACTACGCTGCTAGAGGCGATTGTTAGGTAGGGCAAGTTCACATATGCAACTATGTATGTATAATATGTACGTGCATTAGAGCTGGTCGGAAAAAAGTTTGGAAAACCCACACTCCTAGAACTCAAACTTACTTAGAACACACAAAACACATGAAGTCTTATGGCCTTTCCCGTAAGAACAAAGACGGTGATCTGGTGACTGACATCCAAAGCGTGCTTAAATTTCAAGGGAACACTTGTTACAGAGAATGTGAAGATACCGATACCCAATTCGTTGACAACGGCACCCGACTATGACAAGGTGAGAATAGCTTTAACGCGGCTAAAGAATAACAAAGCCGCTGGAGCCGACGGCCTGCCGGCTGAGCTATTCGGTGGTATGGTATTTCGAATGCTTTGGTGAGTGACTACCATTCAGAAGTCCGAGGGAACGTAGGCTCCAATCTCGGTGAAATAACAAAATGCAGAAAAAATTTGTCTAATACCGGTCACCCCTCGGCAGGCAAATGACAAACCTCCGAGTATATTTCTGCCATGAAAAAGCTCCTCATAAAAAACCATTTGCCGTTCGGAGTCGAATTGAAACTGTAGGTCCCTCCATTTGTGGAACAACATCAAGACGCACACCACAAATAGGAGGAGGAGCTCGGTCAAACACCCAAAAAACGGTGTACCGTCGTTTATTTAGGAACCAGCCTTAACACCCATAACAATGTCAGTCTTGAGATCCATCAAGTGTCTTGAAATCCATCCACAACAAGTGCTACTTTAGACTAAGTAGGCAATTGAGTAGTAAAGTTCTCCATCGGCGAACACAACTCACACTTTATAAGGCTCTCACCATGCCCGTCCTAACAAATGGTGCAGATGCTTGAACGCGGTGAGGCGCCCTTTGGAGTGTTTGAGAGAAAGATTCGGCTGAAAATGTTTGGACCTTTGTAAATGAGTTTTGTTACGTTTGTGGTAATATTATTATTATTTATTGCTTTCACGGCGTATCGAGTGCGCATAGTACTACTGTAGTTTGAGTAACAAGTTATTTCAGGTACCACGGGTTGTTAGGCCAAAGTCTCTATCCGCACTTTTACACTGCCATCTTAGATCTTAGCTGTGGTTAGCCCTTAGATCTAGCTGTTGGGAGCAACATTTCCTGAATTTGTCGCTTGAAACAAGACAGACACTATTTGCAGGCGTCCATCTGGATCACACGTTGCCCTGCATGGCTTTGGTCGACGGATGATATTTTATTTACCACCTACCCTGTATACCTACGGGACTTTCGTCAATCCGCCACCCGTCGACGCGTCTGATGGCAGAGAGGCGACTCCAAACGGTCATGTAGACCCCCAAAATTTACCAGCAGAAGTAAAAAGATTGTAATAAGAGGGTTGAAGAAATGATCATTTTGAGGACTTTAATTTTTTGAAAAAAAAAAAAAATATTTCAAGCTTGAATAATACTTTAGCAGAAAATTTAGCATTCATCGAACCCTTTAAAACAATATAAAATTGTTCATTAAATACAAAAATACGAAAAAAAATATTTTTCTGTTTTGCTTATTTTCTGCATTTACAAACAAAAACATTGGTAAAAAAACTTGGTCGCTTTACGGCAATATTAAATGGGCCCTCAAATATGAGAAGTTATGAAAAAAAATTGTTGAATATTTCTAAAAAAAATTTTTTTTTCTCTTTTGTCTAGTTTTTGGATATACCAAAAACAAATATTGGTAAAAATTTTCGTTAAACAATTATTTAAAAAAAAAATTGTGTATTGGAACCGACCCGGCCTAATGTATATACATTGCATGAAAGGCGTTGGCGCTGCCACTGATTTGGCGCTAAAGCTAATGTGTCGACGAAGGCGTCTAAACATACTGGCGTCGCTCTGCTGTCACGGCGCAAACGTAGCTGACGGTGGCGTCGACGGTGGTAACTCGTTGTTGGTGGCAAGCGTTAAAGTGCACAGAATTGTCATTGCTTTGCACACTTTGACGTTTGTTGTGGTCTTTTTTTCTTTTCAATTTTTTCATTTATTTTTTTCTTTTACTTTTATTGCATATTTACCCAATAAACAATGTATTTAACATAATAATTTCACGCATTTATTACCTTTTTTCAACATTTCTCACCGGCATGCAAAGAAATCATAAACATGCGGATACAACACACCCGCACGACAACTCACATGTGAACACACACGCGCACACACACACACTGCCACACAAACAGTCAAACAGACAAGCAATCAAACGCTTTTAGTGAGACTTAGTCTGAGACTGGACTGAGTCTGGAATTACAATGCCTTGGCACGACATGGCAGACGGCTACAAAGTATGCAAGAAATGCCGATAGAAGAAGAAGAGGCAGAAAAACCCATTGGCGGCTAATAACCTACGACTTGCGGTACATGTTGGGCGGCTACATGTTACAAGCCAATAACAATAACACCAAATAAAAATAAAAATAAGCAACACAGCAACATTTCTGCCAAAACACAGCAACAACAGCCGATATGCATACAGACTGTCGAGAATTCAAAAGCAAATGTATTGCTAATATTGGCAAGCGTACCAGTCATCACATTTTGTTTGTTGTTGCTACTGCTTTCGTGTTTGTTACACCCATTAAAACATTTGATGCGTTTTGCATATTTAATCGAAATTTCGCGCATTCACAGAAGCCTCTTCACGTCGTAGGCGGAAAATAAAAGTAGAAAACAGCAAAATACAATAACGAAAAATGAATTCATTTTGTTGCTATTGCATTTTTGTTTTTCCCTCAATACAAAAAGGTCTACGTTTAACGATTTACGGCTTACAATGTTTGCAAATATTTTTTGTTGTTCTTTTGGTTAATGGCCCTAAACAAAGGAGCGTCTATGCATCCTTTACGCTGCTGACAACCAATTTTGTTGCGCGCTGCTCCACTCATTTTCAGTAATGCCCTCATTGCCACTTTGCCACATCTGTCATTTTGTTGCCGAAGTGTTGAAGGAAGCGACACTAATAAAATTTGCTCAATTGGCATTTCCCTAGAAACGACTGCGTTGAAAATTCGAACTGAAATGCGCAATTTGTGGCCGGAAGTTGAAACTGAAAGTTGTTGCTGGGGTTGTTGGCACATTTTTTGGGGCTTACAAATATTGTAAAAATATATAGCAAAGATCAAATAGTTTAGGAAAGGATAGGGAGTAGAACGAGATTTTGTTTGAGATGAAGAAAATGAGGTTTTCTGGTATCTCCGATTTCCCTTTCGATATATTCCTCTTTTCGAGCCGAAGGCCTTAGTAGCCAGCGCTCTTTTTAAATTTTAGTATATTGATTACTTATAATTATTATTCTTACAAGTAAATAAATAAATAAATAAATAATTTTCTTTCATCCAAGTAAATTTTTCTAGACCTTCCAAGTGAGCAGAAATTATTAACTTCACTTCATCTTAATGATATTTGGAATTTACTTTTCTCACAACAATTTTCTAATTTTTGGATAAAAAAGAAATTATGAAGGTTTTATTGTAAATCTGGCCTATAGAGGAGTCTAACTTGCGTAAGGTAAGCATCGCAACACTGACGTACAAAGCAAGCGCACCTAACTACTGTGAGCTCGAAAGCGCCTGGAATAATCGGAGCGCTCACAAGAATTCTGCTCAATATCGGCGGTGCACAAGATGCAAGAAGACGCCTCCTGTCAAAGATGGTGGGTTCGGCTGCTCCCATTTGGGCGGGAGCTAAACCATCTAACGTACGACACGTAGCACAGGTGTTACGAGGGAATGCACTAAGAGTCGCTTGCACATTCAGGGCCGTCTCTGAAGACGCGATATGCGTTATCGCCGAAAAACTCTCTATGGATATACATAAATGTACGAGAAATGTGTCATCTCTATGAAAGGCAGGAAGCAAACCCATCAAAGGAGCAAATAGCTACAGAACGTCTCAATCCAAAAGAATCGCAACATAGATGAGATCTATCAATACATGTGCGTTGGAACCATAGGCTTATGCCTGAAATCCCACCATGGTCACCCACGCTAACGAACGATATCAGACGGGAACAAGTCGATACTAACAAATTTGATATCGCATGCATCCGATGTTTCTTTTGCTCCAAAAAGTGTGACAATGGAGACTATCGATGACATAAAATCCCCATATGTAAAAAGGAGAGGGCCCTGGATGCAGTAATCAATTGTGGTGAATAGACACGAATGCGGCACAGACAGAGACATAAGAAGACGAGTCTATAGCAGGCAGCTGGCTACAAAATATGGTTCACCTAGACGTTAACTGGTCTACTTCATACTCCACTTCCCAAAGTAATGCAGAACGTAGTTCTAGGAAGAGAGTCTCACCAGAAGAGGAGGAATATTGTTTCAGTGTGCACACCAACCAATGCAGTTGATGAAGGTAGCTGGAAGGCATTTTGAACCCTTAAAGGAAGCGCATTTTGAATCAATTCCCCCTTATTTTTCCTTAATGATATTTTAAACTTTTCTGGGAAAATATTTTCCCTTAATATTGACATCTTTCTCAATTTTTCTACCTTTCAACTTTTTTTGTTACCTTTATCATTTCAGTCGGTGATCCACCTTCATAATTCTTTTCTCACAATACCGTAGCAGTCCGCCTCTCGCCTGAGGTGCCAAATTTTCAGTTTCTTTTCTCAAACTATTACACTTTGACCAGGCGAATATATAAACCATGAATTTTATCGCCAGTAACAATCCAGTTCATAAGCTCGAATTTTTTTTCGCTCCACCGACTAAAAATGTACTTGAACACACGGCGCGCTATTGTTTCTGAAGTGGTGTATGTATTCTTGCCCGATACCCATCTTATGCTGACCTTAGACTCTTAAGCAACCCTTGAATATACTAAGCCACTTGCAGACAAGTGTTTTGTGAGATAAGAGTTCAGTTCATACAAGCAGATGGCATATCTTGCAAAACGAGCTCTGGTGTTCTTTACTAAGTGAGTAACTTAACACTACACGATATGAGCGCTAGCTTCGGAGGCCTGAAAGAGCTTTAGGAAGGAGCAGAATAGTGGATCATTGGGTGAGAGACCCGAAAAAACATTAGGGATGAAGAGGGCTCAGAATCCATCCATCCTCTTCTGTAGGAATCTGAAGCAAAACTAAAGACTCGTTCTGTAACCTATAATTGTTAACGTAACCTAGTATTTTAGTAACCTAGTAGCCCGTTCAATAAAAAATAGTTCAAAAAAACTAAAAAACACGCTTTTATTGCTAATCGAACTAAAAAGTAGAAAATAAATTTTAATGACAAAGAGACCTATAATGAAGTAATAGCAAATCGAACGATCAGTCATAGTCAACTACCTCAGAATAGAATTATAACAAAAATTAAGATACAAATAGAGTAATTCAAATTAGAGTTAAAAGCGTGGGATGCTTGATATAGCAAATATTACAATCATTCTATTGGCAACTACCTATGTACAGAGGGTTATGAAAGTGAAGCAAAATGCATCCCACGCTTTTAACTCTAATTTGAATTACTCTATTTGTATCTTAATTTTTGTTATAATTCTATTCTGAGGTAGTTGACTATGACTGATCGTTCGATTTGCTATTACTTCATTATAGGTCTCTTTGCCTCGTAGCCGAGCTATCTTGTGGAACTCATCCAGAGAGGAAGCGTACAAACCATACCAAAGCTACTGTCGAGGCCAACTCCAAAAGTCCAAGGTTTTTAGTTCTTTAATAAGTATCACTAATATGGGTATCCGAAACTGCAGAGCCAAAACTTAACAACTTTACAACTACAGCGTTGTTGAAATTTTAGTTGACCTGAATGGACTGTGCAAGTATGATAGATTGCAGAACAGATATGCCTGACGATGTATTATTTACTGTGGGCAAAAAGTAAAGTGAATTTGGTTGTAAAATGAAAAATCTTTATTTATTCTTGTAAATCAATTTCATCCCCTTCAAAATAGTCCCCTCTCGATGAAATACTATTATGCCAACTATTTTTTCAGTCCCCGAAACATGCCAAATAGTCCATTTCCGGTTTAGCCATCAGCACCTTCTTTGATTCAGCTTTTATCTCCTCAATCGACTCGAAACGCGTTCCCCGGAGTGGTCTCTTGAGTTTTGGGAATAGCCAGAAGTCACACGGAGCCAAATCAGGCGTATACGGTGGTTGCGGAACGATATGCATGGAATTTTTGGCGAAATGGTCACGAAGAACGAGTGCAGTGTGAGACGGTGCATTATCGTGATGCAAAAACCAAGAGTTGTTGGCCCATAATTCTGGTCTTTTTAGATGAATTGCTCCACGTAAACGAAGCATAACGCTCAAATAATATTCCTTATTAACAATTTGGCCAGGTGGAAGGAATTCATAGTGCACCATACCACGAAAATCGAAAAAACTGTCATCATGACCTTTATTTTTAAACGACTTTGACGTGCTCTTTTCGGTCTGGCCTCGCCTTTAGCACGATATTCGCTTGATTGGTCGGTTGTTTCAGGGTCGTAAGCATAAATCCAAGTCTCATCTCCCGTCATGATGTATTTGAGCTTGTCCAGATAGTCTGAAAGCATTGTTTCACACACATCAACGCGAGCACTTTTTTCCAAGAAATTGAGAGTTTTCGGTACCAAACGAGATCTGACTTTTTGTAGGCCCAAATGGTCTTTCAAAATGGTTTTCACAGATCCTTCTGATATTCTGATCATATCAGTAAGGTCTTTAACAGTCAACCGACGATTTTTGAGCACTAACTCCTTCACTTTATTGACGTTTTGGTCATCTGTTGACGTCGATGGTCGTCCGGAGCGCTCCAAGTCATCAACACCTTCTCGACCCTCTTTGAAGTCTTTGTACCACTTATAAACATTTTTCTGGGACATGGTCGAATCACCAAATGCCTTCTGCAACATTCTAAACGTTTCCGCAGCCGAAATTTCATTCCGCAAACAAAATTTGATGGCACTTCTCTGCTCAATCAAATCAGACATTGTAAAAATCGAAAAATGCATTCTTGGTCGTTTGGTAAACCCAAGCGTAAATATATTAGTGATAATGACATTCACATGAAAGTTGGCCCAGATGTTATTAACAGTGCTGCCAACTCATGAAAAAAATAACTAGAGCAAATAAATTCACCTTACTTTTTGCCCATAGTACTAAAGGTAGCCTTGGAGGCCTCTTTTCTAGCTTAGGATGACATAATTTTAATTTTAATTTTAATTTTAAGATCATAATGCGTTTCCTCATGGAAAAAGAGCCGAACCGTGGAGACTCACTACTGTGCCCACGATAAATTTACCCATTCTTAGCCTTACACGTTCCTAAGTGGCCCTTCCCGCGAGTCTGTGCTTAAACCGTCCAGGTTTTTGAGAATGCGGGTGTACAGAAACCTGAAGCGTACAGGAAGTTCAGCTCTTCTTTTCAATGTCTATTTTTGTTCAGCACCCTGTCCGTATTGCCGTGACAAGCTGTATTATCATATATTCGTTTTTAAGAGCCTCTCGCTTGCTACTAACCTGAATATAAAAAGTAACTTTGTCAAGTTTATTGAGCAAATAAACAAACACAAATAAATAATTGCTCCATATTGGCTTGCGCCAGCGTCAAAAGCGTCGCATTGTCTTCAGTTCAACGATCCGAGGACGGGAATTCGTTGATACGCTGATTCAACCAAAACAAAGAGCACCGCTCTTGAGAGCAAAAACAATTTGAAGTGAGCCAAATAATTGTGGCAGAAAAATTGGCAATTTTTTTGTTTGTAGCAGAACACTCACTCGAGGAGTTTTTACGCACATCGAAAAGTAGTTAATACTGAAAGAATTAAACGAACAATGGAATGGAGGCGAGTGAGGCGGGTGGAAAGCGAGTTCAAATAGTTTAAGCCGCTAAAAAGTCATAGCACAACGAAAAGCAACAGAAACGGGCTGCATAAGTGAGTGAGGGAGAGCAGAGAGGACCGCTCATGGAAGCTGTCGGCTGCTGAAGCAACTGAAGACCCGTCGAAGTTGAATGCAGTCGCAAAGTCGAACTGTGAGTTTGTATTGAAATGGATTGAATTGAATTGAATTGTTGCTTTTTTTTGCGATTTTGATTTCATTTACATGCATTCAATAGCTTGCGACTGAGGGCGATTCAGCTTAAGCGGCAGTGGAGTAGACAAGCAAAGTGCAACAAGCTGCTGCAACAGTGTGGACTTACAAGCATATGTATGTATGTATGTAACATATAAAGAGGAATGGCGCATGTTGCCAGCTAATTGATTGTGCGCTAATTTATGTCCGAATTGCAATGTATACATGTATTAATGTGAGTGTGTGTGCATGTTAGTGTGTAAGTGCATTTGTTTGTACAGCGCAGGAGCTTAGCACACCACTGCCCGCCGCTCCACGCCAACTGTAACAAATCTCTACGCGTTGCACATGAAAGTGCATGTAGTTTTGCGCTTTGCCCGCTCGCTCCTCTCCTCCACTTATGCCCACACTCATTGGTTTTGATAAGTGAATCTGGTGTCTCTGTCTTTGAGGTTTGCTTGGTATCGAAGTACAAAATTTAATCAGAGACTAGAGCGTCATTAACATAATTTCGCGTACAATGTAGTGTCGGCTGGCGCGGGCAGTTCCCCACTGCAGCACGTAATCGAACAAGATCGGTAATTGATGAGGCAGTGGAAGGAATGAAAGTGTGTGCGTCTGTGCCGGCGGGCGAAGTGTAGTGGCCAGAAATCTGAGATACAGTGGGATTTAATGAAGTTAAATGAAATAAATTGGAAGAAATTGTTAGTTCTTAAGGCTGAGGGTGGCTAAAATCCACAGGAATCCCGCCTGCATGCCTTTATAAACTTACCATTCCTACTGTGGGTCTACGTAGGGTAATTTTTTTTTCATCTGATATTTGAAGATATCCTATTTTGTTGCCTACTTCTATTGCTTTTATAAAACATGGTCCAATTTCAAGAAACTATCAAATATTTTTATCAAGATGATCTCGATGAAATTCCCCAGCTTGGAAGGAAGCTGTTTTGAAGCGTACGTATTAAATAGGGCGGTGCATTGGATGAGTTGGCTTAAGGGGACCCGGTGGTCTAAAAATTAAAAAAAATCGATTTTTTCATATTTCGCAAGTATAGTATCTTAAGAATATATTGCGAAGTTTTCATGCAGAAATTCCAAATATTATAGCTTCTACAGCCCACTAACTAGATGAAAGCGGTCCGCGCGCTCCTGTACCTCAAACTTTAAACTCGTTTAAAACTACTTTTTTCGGTCTAGTAAAAACTGTTTCACCGAATCGTCTGAAATTTGTATATGTTTTTCACAACATCAATGGCTACCGTACGAGAATCATATTATTATTTCAATTATTTCGTTTTTTTTCATTAAAAAATTAAAAAAAAAAAAAATGTTTAGAGTTTTAGAGTGTCAAATTCAAAAACGCGGCATTTTGTCAAATTTTTGTTCTTCTTGTTCTAGCACGGGATGTAGCTACAGTCATACTGCTAAATATTTTTTTTTGGTTTTGTGTTTCAGATAAATAGAAGAGCCAAAATGGACAACACGGTCCAGGTCCAATTTTTCGGCACGGTCTACTTCAGCGCCATTTTTAAAATTCTTAAAATTAAAAACAAAAATTTTCATTTCTGTATGTAAAAGAAGTTAGACAAAAAGCATACAAAATTTAAATATCGTTTTTCATTTTTTTTATTGTAAAAAAATTCCTGCAAATACCTTAAATTTTCGACCTCTAGACCACCGGGACTCCTTAAGCAGGCATACGAGTATGAAGAAAAAAAGGTTAATATTCTGTGTCCATTCATGATGGGTAGATCTTCTTACGGGACATGTGCTCATCCAGTGCTAAGCTTAAGGCGCTTCAAACGTTTGCTGGAAAAATAATGCTAAGCTTTCAATTCATTGAATGGGATGCGCAGGGCTCAGCAGCAGCAGCTACTGTTGGAAGTACTACATGGAGATGAACTGGACAGGACGACGAGAAACGCAGACATTTGAGGCAACCACCCACAATAACATCAGACAGCAGATATAACGATAGTTCGGCTATATTGCGCTATCGCAAATTTTTCGATATTCCATTTCCTCCAGAACTACTTATAAAAACAGTGGATACTAACGCTGGCGTAAAACATCCACACGTGTACAAGAGAGAGACCAAGACATAACGCGCCTTCACCTTCATGAAATGTTTACAGCAGTCCCAGGGCAGAAATCAGCCGAGAAGGAGAAATGTTATAGTGTGCCTCACATATCACTGGTGCGACGGCGCCTTTGATGATTTTTCTGACATTTTGATTTTAAACTCTGAAATTTTGATTTTAACCCCCAAAAAAAAAAAACATTTTAAACCTGTAACCTCTTAAGGCCTCTGTAGGGCTTTCAAGTCTACTCGAGTTCCTCCTTTGCAATAGCTGTATTCCTAAGACAAATCTATTTGTGTGGACTCCCTCTGCGAATACCTTTTTTCTTCCTCTCTGAGCTGGAGAAAGCCACATTGCGGTTTAAATTGGCAGTAAATATTAAACTCTCGAACAACAAATTGAATAAATCGTAGGAAAGTGAGTCAACTGCTATAAAACCTTATTGAATTTCGAATGCCTTAACTTCGATTTTGGCGAAACCTTTAGCATGACAAGTTTAGACATGGATTCGTATAGGCAACTCTTCGCTGATGTCAAAAGTGATATAAAGGCTCTAAAGTCTATGAAAGTATTGGGATGTTCCAGGTGATTGTCTAGAGAATTTCCTAGATTTTACGTAATGTAAAGATCTAGTGGTAGATTTTCAGGACTTCAGCTTTATAATAAGAGAACTATTGATAGGACTTTAAAAGCGGTATTGTTGGTAATTAGATCAGTAATCTTATGTATTGGGAAAAGAACACTTAAATTTTAATCTCTGTATATGTATTTTTTTGGCTGAATCGCACTTGAGAGCGCGAGCTTCTGCTTCAAGCTTCTTAATGGGCGCGACAACCGCTTAAACGATTTTGGCGGAGTTTAGTAAGGCGCGTCAGTTCTTTCGTTCTCGTGCTACCAGGCACCATATGAACATACCAAGTGAAGCCAAGTCTACCTGAAAGGAGGAACTGCTACCGCTTCGAATACTTTCAGCGCCGGAGCGACACGTCCTGGCCAACGAAACCGCTGGATATCTCTTTAGCTCATATAGCTAATTGTTACATCGCCTGCGATACTCGCCGTCGCCAACGTGCGAAGGGCAAAAATCTTTCGCAGAATCTTTCCCTCAAACACTCCAAGGGATGCGTCATCGGATGTTACCATCGTTCACGCTTTTGCGCCATACGTTAGGATGGGCATGATGAGAGCCTTGTAGAGTGTTAGTTTTGTTCGTCGAGAGAGGACTTTACTACGCAGTTTCGTACTTAGTCCAAAGTAGCACTTGTTGGCAAGAGAGATTCTACGTTGGATTTCCAGGCTGGCATTGTTATTGGTGTTGATGCTGGTTCCTAAATAAACGAAGTATTTTACAACCTGTGGCATGGGTCCCAATACGCAAGTGCACGGACTGTTTGTTTGATGACAGAAGGTACTTCGTTTTGCCCTCGTTCACCACCAGACCCATTCGATTTGCTGCTTTATCCAGTTTCGAAAAGGCAGAACTAACAGCGCGGTTGTTAAGAAATCGTACGCTCTTATAAAACATTACGCCTGAGTGATTAAGCTCTGCGGCTTGCATGATCTTTTCCAGCATCAGGTTAAGGAAGTCACACGACAGCGATTTACCCCGTTGAAACCTCATTTGGTATCAAATGGCTCGGGGAGCTCCTTGGCAATACCGACGGCGCTGCTGGTATCGCTCAACATTACAGGCGCCTTACCAATTTTTCGCCACCGTCTTTGGAGTGCTCAAGCAGTAAATTATCGGCTTCCGAAGCTTAGTTGCCTTCTACCGCTTTGTTGCTGTTTTTGTCTGCGTCGAGTTACAAGATCTGAATTTCATCCCAAAATATTACAACGGATTCTACGTCAATTGCTTTAGGTGCTGTTTAGGTGCACGCAAAGTAAAGGATACGACATTATATTGAAGGACTTCTTCACGAAAGCTTCCCCAGAAAATTTTATGGTTGTAGTTCATTTCCCTTATCCCTCATGACTTCGCCTTTAAACGTTCATTGAATTTTGGTCAAAGTAAACTCTGTACTTTTCCTGATGTTTCCTAAAAAATTAGTGTGAATTTCGTGACTTTAAATCACTTGTAACTTCAAACCACTGTCACTCACAGCTGGATACGCTTTTCAAGTTGGCTGACGCGGGAGCATTTTGTTCCGCATCGCGCATTCTTGTTGCATGCACCACTTTGCAATGTAACTGGCTCTTAGCTGGTTCATTTAAAGCGGAATGCAACGTAATTGTTGGGGTGGTGAAAAACTAAAACAGAAATGCCAATAAATGCACAATGGAATAAAAAGAAAAACGACTTAGCCACTGAATCAGAAATCTTTGGAATTGTTATGGAAGTTAATAAAAAATAAGATTGAGAGTATTTCAGACGACGAGAATTAACTTTAAGATATCTTATTTAAAATTTTTTTAAGAAAATTGTTGAAAAAGTATTAAAATAGTGAGATTTAAGAACTCAATAGTGCCTTGTGGTAAAGCAAGTTTACGTCTGCGTTGGTGTCAAGTGAGCTAACGGACAAAGAGAATAAAGACGATAATTTTATGATGCAACATTGTCGGATTAGATCCGATTTTTGGTGACTGGTAAGGAAAGCACTTCTGCTACAAAAAGAGGAAAGTTAAGTCTCAATAAAGAAGCCGCCGCAGAGAGACAGAAACAGATCGATTCCGCTGGAGGCTTGTAAAACGTATTCTACAGTAAAATATCTGGTAGTAAGATAAAGTCATTCATTATTTCATATATTTTCAGATATTTTATTTCATATTTCAGATATACGTATGGCAACCTCGCATCGTGAAGATAGTCTGCGCTCGGTGAAAACGTTACTCTTCCTCTGACATTTATGTACAGCAAACCTGAAGAAGCATGTGATGTGATTCATTAGGAGTCCTCTCAAGCAAATTGTTAACATCACTAACGTAAAGTTCTCTAACAAAATTAAAAGAACAAATTTGTGCCGAGATGGAATATCAGCCAAACTCAGGTCTAAAATTACTCTTAGTAAAAGTTTCCGAAGTATGATTTTCTAAAACATTTTAATCCTTTAAAAGATATACATATAGATATATATATATATATGTATACATATATAGGTTCCTTTAACTCCTATCGTTTCATGTTAGGCCGAGAGATTTCTGCGTCTCTAGAACGTCGCCAAGTAGTACGCGGTCTGCCAATTCCTCGACCGGCTCGTTGAAAAGAGTACCAGCGCGTGGCCAATTGAGCAACATTGCCGTCGCTCTTTTCGTCGCGTTTGGCTGATCCACTGCTATTTCCACTGCTGTATTTCGGTTTCTACGTTCACCTGTGAGGCTTTCCTCAACAAACCAGCATTGGTTATTGTTCGCGATTAAAATATTCGGATGATACGCCGAAGTCAAACTGTTTTCTCAATATTTACTTTAATGCCGGTGGTTTTTAATTTCTTCTGCATGGCTTGAGTAACTTCAGGTCGCAAAGCTTGTATGCAAGCAAGCACATACCATCAGCGTATGCTAGGCATTCTCACTTCAGTTGACACGAGATGGGTTGATAGTCTGACAAGTACCGCTACAAAAATAATTTGGCCCAAATGGGACGTCAGGTGATCAAAGGCATTGCCTAATCAGTGAAGGAAAAACGTTTCTATGTTAGTTGCTTTGATCACAGATCACTGTCTCCTAGGTCGATATGCTCAAAGATTGAACGTACCTCATTTCTACTATTGCAGAAGCTGCAAGAATTAGGAGGTGGAAGAATTTGTCAGACATCTTCTCTGTCACTGTCCCGCGTGGTATGCTAGTAGTAGTTTAGATACTTTGGCTTATCGTTCTTGAATGCTATTGATGATCTTAGGGATATAAATGTCAGCCAGATTGGTGAGTTTGAACTTAAAGCAAATTCGTTTAACGAGGATTAGCAGATAAACTGGTATCACAATGGATCCGCAACGGTGTAAATGAGTTGGTTTAAAGACTGACTGTCACTTCCACCTACCTACCGACATTATCATCCCAGGTACATGAGAAATGTATTATTCAGCTGCCACTGAATGCCTCTTTGTTGATTGCCGTTACTGAAAGCCGCACTCAGGATGCCTTCGTTGATATGGAGAAACAGGATTGGAGACCCAATGTAACCTTGCCGCACACACTCAGCACTTGGAAAGGATATGACAGCTTGTCTACGTGAACCCTTCAATGACTTTTAAAATTTGCTCTTTGACGAATTTCTTGAACTAAAAGTCATAACGACTCTTTTAGGTGGATTAAAATGTTCTACGAGAATATTTTTCGTGAAATTTTACTCATAAGTCTTAATCTTTCTTTCACTCCGACATATATTTTAACCTTTTGTTCTACCTTTTTGAAAACAACTTAGACCGAGGCACGAAGCGTAAAAAAGTAGGCCGTAAAAAACTCGAGCTAACTTTTGCTGTAAAGGTATACTTTCAGAACATATCGAGAAGGTCCAGACTGGTTTCGGTTATTGCACAGCGTAAAAGTAATTAACGAGCTATGGACTTAGATATCCTTCCACTGAGTGGGCTCGGAATGGATTATAATTGTCGCTTATTAGTATATTCGACGAGGCATTTGCTATTGGTAGATGTGATTGGTAGAAGAGGATGAATTCTCAACGAAGACAAAAAAGACTTCACTTCGCTTAGAGTTCCGAATTTACCATTGAATCAAAAATCTTTGGAATTTTATGGAAGCTAATAAAAAAAAGGAAATAAAGTCGAGGATTTCATCTGCCCATGAAAAACTTTTAATGCCACAGATCATTGAAATTAACCCAAAATCGCATTGGTGTTTAAAGCCCCATTAAAGAAGAAAGGGAATATTCAGCTCACTTATTACTCAACCGCACTTATTTATTATTTTAATTTTTTAACGAGCTTAAGAGGCCTATCGAGCTACCAGTTTTTATTTTAATTTTTCGGAAAACCATTTGCACTACAACCAACCGCCCTTGAATCTAAACCTGAAAACAGAAAACAATAGGCCTCATTAAAAATGTATAGCAAAATCACGCTTTGTGTAAAACAAAAAAAACCAAGCGCCCATAAAATACAACTGTCAAATTATTTTGGCACCATTAAACAGCTAAGCCATAGCGTCGCCACACACTGCCACAACGCCAGCCGCAGCGCTACAAATAATCACGGACACCTTCACTCAGTCACTCGGTCACTCAGCATTTCCAACGAAGCGGTGAAAATTTCTCTATGCGCTGTTGTTTTTGTATGCCTAAGCAGCGGAGTATTTGTAGAAATCTCCAGGTCTTTGTAGTCTATTCATTACATTAGCATAATTACTGCCAAATCAGGCGGCTGAGAAGCAGACGTTGACGATGACGATGACAATGATGACACCAACGGCACCGCGTGGTGGCAATGTGAGCTCGGTAATCCGAAACGGCGGTGCGCGTCACCATTGCACCGAATCTTATTTAAGTGTCAAAAAGTGGATGCCGATTGACAAACAAGTGTTTTACATTTCGTGTTTGGTGAGCATTTTTCTTTTTGGTTGGATTGTGTGACTTTTATAAGTTACAAGTACACTGAGAGTAATTTGGTATTTTCGAGAGAATTAGATTTGTTTAGAGGTTAAAAGAGGTTACTTTAGTATTCTTGATATTCTTTGAAATGGAGTCGTTAAATATCGTTAGTTTAAATCAAAATCCAATTATCACACCTGCAGTGACGAACAAAGTTTTCCACTCCAGATCTAGCAAACAATGGTTAACTATCAAGGTTAACTATGATTTGGTTACATTCGGCGAATCCCGTAGCTGTTAAGGCATCTTTCGTAATCCGAGCAGTGTGAACGGGCAGACTTGTAGAGACAGCAACGCCGCGCGCCAACTGAGATTGAGTGTTCCCATATCCATGGCGTTTCCAGAGCTGGTTCCTCATTCAGTTCCGTTTTCCGAAAGGAGATTGATGGGTGTATGTCTGACGTGATCAGTCTCGGCAAGCGAATGACTGCCTTAGCGAGCTCTTTTTATGTGCAAATATTCATTCAAAATCTCTCTAATTCATTCTCTGATCATTTTAGTCCTTCTGCTAGCTCTTACAAATAAGTTCTTCTATTGGCCATTATGAATTTTTCGACTTTTTTTATATCTGCTTCTGTCACCACCATTTCTAGTGATGCCAGTGACAACTTGCCAGTCTTTTCATCGCTAAGTACCTTTGATAGTAGTTTTATCAGCCGCTTTTCGAAGGGGAATTGTTTAAGGATATATTAACACAGGACTGCGCAAGTTTTCCTGGGTACAGATTGAAGTCTTTTCGAGAGTGGTACGCGCTAGTCGAATCTGACGAATTTAAAATATTAGACAGAAACTTGGGCGTCAGTGAACATAATCACGAGCTCCTATTACGTAGTTAATTTGTGCTCCTTCACAATTTATTCTTGGTCAAAGATGGTCGTTTCTTTGGTTTAAATCTCGTCATTTAAGGAAAGTTTTAATTTTCTCGAAAAGTTGTGCGTCTGAGACTAATCGAATGCTCTCAAGAACGTACCTACGGCCAGGCTGTAGCTAGTGAAATCTCGAACCCTGAGCAATATGAAACCGGGTGATTTTGATGTCGAAGATCGTCTAGTGGTAGAACACAGAATATTCAGAAATGGTCGCACTACTCGGTAAGGAGTCATCACAGTAAACCGGTATAGAATTCGTCTGAACTGATCACTGAAGGAGAAATGGCCACAATATCAAAGAAAGACATCAAAAAACAATCCTAAGGATGAGAGATTACCAAGTTTGGTATTCAGCAATGGTGATAAACGACATTTAACGAGTAAATTTGGCTGCCAAGAATGATAGATTTCTCAGGTTTGCTCTTTAACTATGGTGAAAAAGAAAATTGTGAGGGAAATTTCGGCTGCCATGTTACTTGGGATTCGAATTCTGCGCGATTATTTCACATGTATCCATATACTCGCCCAATCAGTCGTTGTTCAGACGGGAACGAAGTTTCATTGGTTGATTTTTTGCGTATATCACTAACACAAGCTAAATTTTGTTAAACACATCTCAAGTGACGTCAACCAATAAACTGTTTTTTAAAATTCATTGAGAGCCGATGAGTTATCCTCTGGCTTGCTGTAGTTGTAACAGTTCAGCAAGTCTTGCCAGTACGGTGTAGTCACCGATCATCATTGTCTGTCTCATCTAACGGTATGCCCAGGAAAAAAGCTGTTTCGACGGGTTGGATCCAAAGGGAGAGGAGTGTTAGATGAGTGAGCTTAAGAGGCCATGGAAATAAGTGGGATATCTGAGTATTTTGAGGTCGATTCTAGATAGGTGGGATGTCTAGCTTCTTATTCTTCAAAGCACATTTTTTGCTACTAAAACCAAGTCGTGCCCCAAACTACTTAAAGGTTTTCACATTTACCGCCGACGGTTAACATTTTTTCCGCCAGAAACTCAAATTAAATTCCATCTATTCGCCCAGTGTGTAATCTTATTGGAATAACCTCATAGAAGGCGTGCGGATTCGACGGCGCGGGCTGCTTAAGGTGCTAAGCAATGCAGAGACGCCAACTCAAAAGAATTATGGGCAAACCACAGCGATTAAAATTTGGATAGATTTAATTTGGGCTATTTGTGTGTGGCATGAATGGGAACATGAATACGAATGTCGAAAATGGAAAATGTGCGATAAAAACATATTTCGAAAATACGAAACCGAATACTTAGAAATAGAAAATCTAGTAAAGGCTTGCGCATTCATTAATGGCATTACTCACTGATGCAAGCGTAGAATACATGAAACTATGAGTTTGACATGCAACTGGGGCCTAAGTGACTATTAAAACGCATACACACCGCTGAGCAGTGAAGCACGAGTCAAAACAAATAGGAAGATAAAAAAAAATTAAAAGAATTTTTTTGGTGGTTGCACAGCCAAGTATTTAGTAACGTGGAGAAACGGAAAAGTGTAGGCAGGCAGTGCGTGCCTATCTACCATATGGACGGAGCAGGAGGCTACGCTGCAACGCTAGCACGTGGATACAACATTAATGATTAGTTGGAATTCTGATTTATTGTTGGGGTAATAGAAAATGTATAGTTGAAGATAAGTGAAAAGAACTGTGGATACACTAGCGCAAGAAAGTGTTTTGAAATAGGAAATTAAAATATAAAAATAAGTTTATGTACTGAGTTTATGTTGCGGGAACTTAAAAAGGTTAATGTGGACTAATGGAATTCATCCAAAAATTGCCACTAAAAATTTATCAAAATGCGATAGCCAGTCAGTCAAATAAGCTAAGTAAGCTCAGCAGTGAAAATCCAAAGAAGTGAAAAAATTATAAAAGGGGAAGCTATTAAAGGCCGAGGTATATTCGTAGCTATTTAAAACAAAAAAACCAGAACACCGAAGAAATGCAATCACTCACCTCCTAGTAATCCGCTTCACAGAAGTCGAGTTTTGCTCATGCACAAATTTACTAAAATATTTTTCCAACTAGCAGTTATTTATTAAAAAGTAGATTCATTTTGAAGTATCAGCGAACAGCGAAAATCAGTGCAAAAGCCTTCAAGTGGGCGAAGAAAATACAACCAGGAAAATTAAAATTTACCAAATAGGAAAAAGGTAAAAAGTGGTATTAAAGAAGCATAAAAGGAAGAAACAAAGTTGAATAACTGAAAGCGTAGAAAATTATAAGCAAAAAACAAAATACTTCAGATCCTTACTTTTGATCCCTTTTCAAAAGCACCTTCGCATTAAAGATTTAACAAGCAAATGCCAACAATTGACGCACAAGGACTGACGACTCCTACCCACGCCGGGTACCTTCGAAAGTACATAAATGCAATGGCAGGAATTTTTGACAAAATCCTGCGCTTACGCAAGACAGAAATAAAATACTTAAGAAGTTTGCAAAAATTATGAAAAGAAAAAATGTGAAAGAAAATTGAAAATAGCGAACGGAAGGTGAAGGTGAGGAAAATACAGTGCGACGCGGATAATGGCATCTAACCTCGACCGGCATAGTCAAATGGACTGGCGCGTGCTTCGGAAGTGTGCAGGTTCGAATCTACGTGCATGAAACACCAAATGGTAGAAAAGGTTTTTTTCTATAGCGGTCACCCCTCGGCAGGCATTGGCGCACGTCCGAGTGTATTTCTGCTATGAAAAATGTTCTCATATAAAAACCATTTGCCGTTCGGAATTGGCTTAAAATTATATTTTTTTTGTTATTAACAAAGTCAATAAACAATAAAAGTTCTTACTGACACAAACGATAACTTAGAGTTAAATTACAAAGTAGAGTTTAGTGCATAAAAAAATCAAGCTTAAATCCAAAATAAACTCAGGCCGCTAGAGAAAATTTAGAACTTATTTAGAATTTATAAAATTTAGCATTAGAACAAACATTTGTAAGTCCGCTGAAGAACTGAAGTCACGAGATTTGATGTGACTAAGGTATTTTGAGCTCACAGTATATTAAAACTGGCAATGAATCCTTAAGACAAAGCACAAAGTGGCGCAAAATAAACTGATGAGTATTAGAAAAGGCTATTGAAATCATACGAGGCCACCCGATAAATTGAAGCTACCCGAACAATCACATGAAGCAAAGCTGTCATCTGTCCAATTTTCATCCATTCCAATCCAGGCTGAATCCGACCCAACATTCAACAATCACATCATTACTAAAGACGAGACGTAGGTTTATGATATGAGTACGACATGCAATCCAAACATCAGGCGAGTGAGTGGAGAACTCCGAGCGAACCAAGACCAAAAAATCACGCCGTTTTTAGTCGACACAGAAAGCAAGGCGTATGATTTTTATGGATTACAACGATATGGTATTTCAATAATTATTGCCAGGAGGTCAGACAGTTAATACGGACTATTATTTGCGTGAAGCAATTCACCAAAAACGAAAGGATTTGTGGGAAAACAAGTCGTGGATTTTGTACTGTGATAACGCACCGTCGCACAGTGCGGCCGATTCACGAAAAGCTGACCAAAACTCAAAAAATTAAGTAATTGATTCAAAATTTCTTACTCGGGGGTTGTCGGGGTCGCTGATTACGAATTTGATCTTAAAATTTTGAAAATCCACCCCCTTCCACCCCTATTGGCCACCCCCTCACGTGAAATAGCGTATATTCAAGATCATAATCAAGATGCATGTAAATTTATATGTTTTCGGGGTCGCAAGGTAGCAAGTGGTAGCAGCTGAATCTTGTTTTATTCAGTAACCATTACTTTTTTGAGTAACCTTTAATAGGTTTCAAAGCAGCCTATGACGGCGTTGTATTACTATACAGTTTGAAAACTCAAATTTTATAAAAAAAATTGCAAAAAATGTATCTACGTATTGCTGCAGCTAAAAATTTTGTGTCGAGGTATTGATATGTACTAAAGATTTCTCGTATTTTACTAACCTTCCGAAGATGATTCCATTTGGTTTTGTTCAATTTACTCCATTACAAAATCTTTCAAATGTGTACAACTTTCACTATTCATCGACAGTAATACGATGCTCAAACGAAGGCCACGTTGCGACTGAAAATACAGAGGATACTTAGGGTACAGGACGTTGCTATGAACGGTTTTCACTACTCAAGGCATTACTGTAGCCAACCCAAAGACAAAAAAACTCTATCTAGAAACTTTTTTTTTCGACTTTTGGCCAGCTTTTTGGGAATCGGGCGCACTGTGCGTCGCTCGCTGCTTTCATTATCAGTGAATTTTTTACGCAAGAACGAAACGAATACCATCTAACAGCCATCGAATTCTTCTGATATGGCTTCCTGTGAATATTTTCTGTTTGAGTGAGTCAAAAAACCACTACGGGAACGCGTTTTAACAGCCGAAAGGAAGTAGTCGAAAAATCGAAGACACCTCTGATGGCTATACCGAAAACATAGTTCCAGAAATATTTCAAGAGCTGGATCAAACGCCGGTATTAGTTCGTTGCAGTTGATGGAGAGTACTTTGAAGGCGATAATATCACTTTTGAAGAAAAAGCTTGTGCAAGTATTTTGAATTTTCTGCATATATTCCCCGGAACTTTTTGATCATTTTGGTATATATTTCGGGGCTAAATAAAGTGTTGATATTACGTTTAAATTGTATTAATATTTCTATGACAGACTCCGTACTGTCTCTACACTGTAACTGTCTCAATGAAGCTTCATTTTCAGGTGCTGTCGTGGCTCGGGAATACGCTAAACTTAAAGTCTACACTCGGGGGGCGATGCAAAAAGGCAAAATCTATTCAAGCCAGGAGAAGACGAACAGCGTTCAAGCCTGGCAATCCTGGAGTTAATCTACTTAAATATGTAGATTCGGAGAAGATACAAACCAAAGAAATCGTTCGAATATCATCTAACACTTGTATCGTTTTAAACATCCTCCATATGCCTAAAGCCAGAAGCAACGAAACAATGCAAGTTTTTGCTTGTCACTGAAGGTGGAACTTTAGTTTTCTACTATGAAGCTGAGTGGAAATATTCGTCTGCCTATGCAGTGATAGGGGATTCTGTCCGCTGAAAAATGATTTTT
>JAYXIM010041064.1:0-87045 GCA_037575425.1 Anastrepha fraterculus
AATTTTGCTGCCGAAGTTACTCGCTTTTCCCCACCATAGCTCAAGGCCAAACCTGGTAATTTATCATCCTGAGCTCTGAATCCATTCGTACTATGGAACAGAAAGCACGGGAAAGAACCTTTCATTAGAAGCTCTCAATTATAAACCCCCGGTGCTGCGCAATAGACCACATCAAAGGTCGCAGTGCAGTATAGCCCAATAAAACTAAATAATTCTTTTTGTCAAGTATAGTCACAGCTGTTCCGATCCACTTTAGAAAGAATTTGCTTATCCAAATGAGGATACTTGAAACACAGTCTTTAAGTGCAGCTGTGCAGTTAACCCTAATTGAAGACAAATGAATGCTCTCTTATCTATGATTTGAAGCAATTATGCAACGAGAAGAAATTTTCTAAAAACGAGCACAAATTCACTTCGAACACAAGAAACCATCCAAGATACATACACACCTTCACACATACACATGCACTCGTACGTAGTTATCTGTTCCAATTCGAAGATCAAATGCAGTACAATCAACCAAAACTCAATGGCTATTTAAAATCTTTAACAACCGACAACTTTGTTCATGCAACACTTGAAATACAGCAGCGCTAATAATTTTTTTTATTGAAGTGTGAAAGAGTAAATATATTCAGTACAAAAGGAGTGGGAAGAAAAAAGGCTTTACACGACTTGTATGTAGATACTAGCAGGCACAAATATTTACATGAAAATATACAGGGTGCATACGGTAGTTGAGCTATGACTTCCCTATACCAATATTTTGCTTTCTGCTCTTTTTCAGATTAGACATGCAGGACTACAACTTAACTCAAGAAGTGAAGAACCATCGAACTAAATCACACCGATTTAGGAAACTCTAATTTTCTTAAGTGCACCCGTTCCTTCGTTCATAAGGCTCGCCGTGAAAGGAAACATTAGGAAGCGGTGCAGAATCTATCGCAAGACGCAAACACCACTAGGGGCTTTTAAACGTTGTCCGATCCCTAGAACTTATTCGAGAAGTGCAAGCGGACATTGACGAGGACCCATTCAAAATCAATGAGGACACTTGCGAGGGAGCTTAATGTTTCTGAGGGTCTTATCCGTCAAGTGGTCCATGAAGATTTCCGGTATAAGTCCTACGTTATGCGCAGAAGATAGTTTATGTCGGAGCAAACATGAGATTAGCGAGTTAGCTGATAAAAATGCCTTCTAAACAAAATTAAACACCCTAAAGCGCCTGAGATATTATGGGTTTTTACTGAGGAAAAAGTTTTAAACAAGACTAAAAGACCAACCACAGAAAAGACAAATGGTTATATTCCAATCCTACAGAGGTTCCTGTTGTTATGCACACCAATTTTCTAGTCACCGGTATGGATTTAGGTGTTGTGAGCCACAAAAGACATGTCAGGCCACCACACTTCTTTACTAAAGGATTTCGATTGATTGCTGCTGCATATAACGAGGTTATAGAGGTAGTAGTGAATGCCTGGATTGTTGAAGTACACGGTGACAGCCCATACATCTTTCAGCAAGACTCTGCTCCTTCACACAAAGCGATGGCGACACAAGTTTGGTAGGCTAAAAATGTCCACGACCTCATTTTTGCATTTGATTCGGACATGCAATCGTTTCCGCACCCAGGCCGAAGGGGTTATTGCAGCTAATGGAAATCTTATTAAATTATTTTATAGATGTGTAAAAAGTTAATGTTGTGTAAAAATTCGTGAAATTTCATTAAATTTAGTTCAAAATAAAAGTTATTAGGTTTACTCTCAAATTGTCCTCAAATACCGTACGCACCCTGTACATAAGTGAATTTCTGTGCAAGACAGTTTCTATGGAGAAGTGAATGATGTTGCGGTCTCAAACCCATCTACTCTTTCTGAGGTACAAAAATGAGCAAATTTCCAGTCTTATAAAGGGAATCTTTGACGCATTCGCCTAAATTCTTCAAGAAACTAAAAGATTTTTGAGCATGCAAAAATATTTATTTTCAAAAAAAAAAATTACAATTATAAAAAATAATTCCTCCTTAAAGTCTTTCTAGTCCAGCCAATGTATTTATGCACTTACATATTTATTTGTATAAGCTCCTTGAGATATCCTGCAGGAAAACGCCGAGCTAGTCGAAAAAATGTCTTCTTCAGATCTAATATGAGTAGAGGCATCTGTCCCTAGAGTTTGGCAGTGTCAATGCAAAGAAGCAAACATAAATAATCACCCTTCTCACACATTACGACCTTGGCTTCGTATAATATCGACGTCTTCGGCAGCAGAATGTTGTTGATTCGAGTGAGGCTGGAAGAGAATGAGGTGCTAATAAAGAAATTAAACTATTTAGTCAAATTCGCGCTTTTAGTAAAATGTGAAATACTAAATTTATAAATAATAAACTACGGCCGCCGTAGCCGAATGGGTTGGTGCGCGACTACCATTCGGAATTCACAGAGAGAACGTCGGTTCGGATCTCGGTGAAAACAACAAAATTAAGAAAAACATTTTTCTAATAGCGGTCGCCCCTCGGCAGGCAATGGCAAACCTCCGAGTGTATTTCTGCCATGGAAAAGCTCCTCATAAAAAGATCCCTCCACTTGTGGAACAACATCAAGACGCACACCACAAATAGGAGGAGGAGATCGGCCAAACACCCAAAAAGGGTGTACGCGCCAATTATTATTATTATTAAACTGAGTATGTATGTGAATATTTATATATCCTTTTAACATTTTCTCCGATAGTCAAGCCGCGATTAAGGCTCTGACGACGCCATGGTGCAGAACGAAATTAGTAAACTCCTGTAAAGAAGAGATCAAATCTCTTGGGTGTGCAGGTAACATTTCTCTGATCTGAGTTCCAGGACATAGGAACATAGAGGGAAATGAAATTGCTAATGAGCTTGCCAGAAAGGACTGAATTGGTTTCAGAGACCTCCTACCCGGTCATCGGCATCCCCCTGACAGTTGTTAAAGGGGAACTGTACAAATTATTTCTCAGGAAAGCGCAGAAAAGATGGAGCTCCACTTCTTCATGTGCTCTTTCGAAAACCCTTTGGCCCCAATACGATATACGAAGGACTCAGAAAGTTCTTTGGACGATCGGCACACACGGGGGAAAGCCATTGCAGAAGCTGTGCGGACCTTTCAGAGTAGAAGACTGTAGAGCATTTCCTCTGTAAATGTCCAGGCTTGGCAGCTAGAAGACTAAGGTCACTTGGAGCTCCTTTCTTCGACAGCCTGGGGCAGTGCGCCAACCTAAATCCAATCAATCTCCTCCATTATATCAACAGCTCTGGCTGGCTGTAGATATCTGCCTGTTGGAGGTCTCATAGTCGTATCAAAACGGCGCTTTAGTGCTACTTGGGGAGTGCCTGACCGGCACTTCAACCATTTCACCTACCTACCTTACATCCTTTGTGGTATGCGTTTTAATGTTTTTCCACAAAGGAAGGGTTCTACAGTTTTAAGCCGACTCCGAACGGCAAATTGGTTTTAATGAGAATTTTTTGTCATTTCCAGGATGTCCAAATGGTAAGCAAATGCTCTATATTCCCATATTTCTAGCCGATTACTTTTTAATACTGAATTTAGTATCGCCATATATCTTGACATTTCGTGAAGAGGGGGTATTTTATTGCATTTTTCTGCCCAAACATCGAACCTAACAAAGTTCTCTAATATTTTGCACGGCTTTTGAAAAACCAGCGGAGGCCGTGTGTTGCTTACGATTGAATATTTCAGCTATAGTTAATTTGGTTGAGAATTTGCATGAAGGACTCGAGTATAAAAAGTACTCAGTACTCTAACAAAGTATTGCGAATTTACTTGTAGTTACTCGCATCGGACCAACGCCACTAATTCGGAACTTACGAAAAGCAATGGTGAGATGGATGAACTCAATCAAATTGAGTACTAGTTGCAACCTTCTTCTTCTTCTTCTTAGCTTCACAATCCGTGGTGGACCATAGCTTCATCAACAATTTTTCTCCACTTTATTCTATCCATGGCTACATCTCTCCAGTTGTGTACGTTCATTTGCTTAAGATCTGATTCGACGTCATCTAACCATCGCTTTCGTGGGCTTCCTCTTTTTCTTCCTCCAATGGGTGTTAAAATAAAAGCTTTCCTAGCATTTCGCTCTTTCGGCATGCCCAGTACGTGCTTAATCCATCTAATTCGTTGGGCTTTGATAAAACGTATTACTTTTTGTCTTTGAACGATTTCTTCGATTTCATTGTTGTAGCTTCCATCTATTGTTGCAACCGGACCATATATTTTCCTTATGATACGTCTCTCGAAGCACATCGGCTGATGAATATCATTTGTTTTCAGCGTCCATATTCCTGCGCCATATGTAAGGAAGGGTCGTATCAGTGCTTTGTACATTCTTATTCTCTGTGCTCTGGACAAATCTTTTGATTTATATATATTATATATGATTTATTTCAATAGTTTTACGTTAACATTATAGGCGTTATTTGCAGCTTGGATTCTGTCGTTAATAGCTACCGCCCAATCTTTATCTGCTGATAGTTTAAAACCCAAGTATTTAAATTCAGTGATATTTTCGAAAACAAAGTTGTTTATACTTAGGTCATCGTGTGTCGTGTTGTTGGCTGACTGAATCATGTATTTGGTTTTCTCGGTATTTACATGGAGTCCCAGAGCTTTTGCATTTTTACCAATAAATTTAAGGGCGCGTGTAAGAGTGTTTCTGTCTTTAGCCATAATAAGAATATCATCAGCGTAGGCAAATATCTGAAAATCATTATTAAATAATGTTCCATTCGTGTTTGTTTCTTGAACAGTCGTGTGTAGCATTAAATTGAATACTAAACATGACAATGCGTCTCCTTGTTTTACTCCGGATGTGATTTCGAATGGGTCTGATAGGCTTCCTTGCACCAGTACTTTACTTGTTGTGTTCGACAATGTACAGAGAATCAAATTAATTAATTTGTTTTCTATTTAAACTGTCAAATGCCTGTTTGAAATCAACAAAGAGTCAAAATATATCAATTTTATATTCGTAAAACTTTTCGAATATCTGGTGGACAGTAAAATCTTGATCAATCGTTGAGCGGTTGTTTCTAAAACCACATTGGTAATCGTCTAGGATGTCTTCAGCATTAATATTCAGTCTTTCAAATAGAATGCTAGTAAATACTTTATAACCTGTATTAACCGTCCGTTGTGTGAAAGTTTTATATTCTTTCGTTGTTTAAAATGGCCTGGCCAGGCCACCTATGAGAACACGTGCTTTATTTATAGGCTGGTACGAAAATTATGTCTGTAATCAATTTAAGTGTAATACCGATTAATAAAAAAACATATTGATTAGTGTTAAAAGAAATTTATTTATCAAGGTACATCCTTCTTACTGTTTTTTTTTTTAATTATTTGAAAAATTCCATTTATAAATAAATAAATAAAAATATAAAATTTGAAAAGTTGCTTATGAAGTTGACGTAGTTACTGCAGCTAGACATATGCTGCAAGTGTAGGTTTTGGTTTCTAAACCGTGAGTTAAGCACATTGCATCTTTGCAAATGTGGCAAGTAAATCGGGTTTTTCTTTTAAACTTATCCAGTTTGATACATAGATGGACAATGGCCGGTACTGTGCGCTTACGGGCTTTGATGCAGTTTTTTGTGCTGGGGCCGTCGAAGTTGATAGTGGATCCTGTGAGAGATACATTATTTAAATTAATTATATATTTCAGTACGAATTCGGATGTTTGTATAAATACTTACATAAAATACATTGAACTTTTGCATTGCTATTTTAATTCCTGGTCTACCATATATCCTGGGATTTGCTGCACGTGTTTCCATAAGGGGGATTGTCAGTTGTTCAGCCAATTCTAATATAAAATTCCTTCGTTGGTCTGACTTCTTGCTTGGTCGCAAATGCTTGTAGATAATATAAGAAGCCAAGCCAGTAATGTCAAGCATATTAAAAAAAATGAGTTCCGATTCGTCTGACGAACAATTATATCGACTATTTCAGGTGACATTATGTCACGAAAAATAGACACTGGATTTGGCAGAAATCGATGAGCAGGTCCCACTGGTCTGGTGCTGGTACTGGTAAATCGGTTCCAATGGCTTGCTCTAGGTGCTGGCGGTTCCTTTTTCCAATACATATTGTCAATCTTGCACTCGTAACATTGCTCTTTTCCACCTAGTAATCGATTCACACCACTGGCAAGATTTGAGACACTAGGCTCTGGTTCGATTACTTAATCCCCTTCAACTTCATAAATTTCTTCGTTTTCAGGCAATTCTTCCTCAACCTCAAGCTCATTCTCAATATCAGACACCTCTCCGTCATCAACAGGAACATAATCCTCATCATTATCGTCGTCGGTGACAAACGGATCATCTTCCTCATCCTCCGCTGCAATAAATTTGCTCAACACTTCCTCGTGATGGCGCATTTGCTCACTTGATAGACGATTACTTCTTCTACCTATAGCTAATAGAGCCCTATCTACTTCGTTTGAAAGTGACATTTCTTTTCCGGCACAAAACACTTTATGAATAATACAGATCACTATTTCAATTGTTAATAAATACTTACTTTTCTCCACTCAAACAAAAATTATTGCAAAAAGCAAAATCAATCATACACAATAAAATGTGCACCTGTAATAAATAGAACCAAATTCAATTCTAACGGCATATATCTGGCGCCTGTTCTCGTGTTTTTTTTTTACTAAAACTAGTAAAACTGTCGAAAATGCGGTGAGAGCGAGAGAGCGACTAAAGTTTCAACTTCTGAGTGAGAGAGAACCGTATTCACTCTTTCTCGGTGCATGACTATACTAAAATTGCAGTGGTGGCCTGTGCAGGCCATTTACCCTAACATATGAAGTTTTTGTGTAAAATGTATTTTTTTTTCATAATCACTTCGTTAGAAATGGTTAAAAAATTTTCAGAAGATTCATTTAACAGACCTGTATGGTATATTTTCGCCGTTTTTTGAAAACTTAACGAATCATAAAGATATACCCCTCTAAAATTCGGAATGGCCTGCGTAGGCCACATCACACAACGGACGGTTAAGTAAAGATATGCCTCTGTAATTTTGGCATTCAGTTTTATGTCCTTTTTTGTGTATAGGTACTATTATGCTTGATGCCCATCCAGTGGGTATTTCATTTGAATGCCATATTTGGCTTACTAAGGTAAATATTTGTTTATGTAGTTCATGTCCGCCATATTTCAGAAGTTCTGCGGGTATTCCATCTTCACCACAGCTTTTATGGTTTTTAAGTTTTCTTATAGCCAATAGTACTTCGTCAAAGCTAGGTTCTTCAACATAGATTTCGGCCGTATGTACTACTTGTTCCTCCTTACTTGTATTATCGTAGTTTTCTTTGTTAAGTAGTTCGTTGAAATATTCTTTCCATCTATCTATTACTTGTTGTTTTTCGCTGATTATGGAACCATCCTTTGCTTTGCATATATTTGTTCGAGGTTGAAATGTTTTAGTCTGTTTTTTGATGTTCTGATACATAGCTCTGACATTTTTGTTTCTAAAATCGCTTTCAATTTGTTCAATTTGCCGCTTCATGCATGTTTTTTCTTCTTTCGCATTATTTTCTTAACTCCTTTTCTTTTATTTTCATAATATAATCTATTTGTACGTGTGTTTCTTTCCATATATTTTATTCTAGCTTCCTTTTTCGTATAAGTAGCTGCTCTGCATTCCTCATCATGCCATTCGTTCATTACTGATCTCTTCTCTCCAATAGTACGAGTATTCTCTGCGGTTTTTATGATTGCAGCTTTCAGTTCATTCCATTGGTCTTCAATATCTAATTCAGTTGAGTCATTATTTTGTGCTATTTTCATTAAATAAAATGTTTTCAATCGTATCTTTGTACTTCGCTTTCATATCTTCATTATTTATAAGTTCATCTGTATTCCACTTTAATTTTTTATAGCCTTTGTTGTCATTTACTATTGAAATTCGTTGTCGTAACTTAGCTACCACGAGATAGTGATCTGTGTCGCAGCAAGCGCCTCTATATGATCTCACATCTATGACCGATGTAGCATGCCTTTTGTCATCAAGTATATGATCGATCTGATTAGCCATATTGCGGCCCGGCATTTTCCAAGTTTGAAGATGAGTTCGTTTGTGCTTGAAGGTTGTACTACTGACAACTAACCCGTGGGCACTCGCAAAGTTACACATTCGTTGCAACCTATCAGACGAAAAATTTTGTATGAGGGACAAGTAACACCTTCTAGTTCTGGACCAGTTAGATAGATAGATAGATTTGATTTGAGGTTTGCACTTCGAACTCATGACCTTTTGTGCCCTCTACTCGTCACAGTAGCTCAACCAAGCCCCGTTCACTTATTAAACTTAAGATAGGCTGGGTTGGACTGCAAATTACTTATAGTAGATGCCTCAACCTTCTCCGCACTATAGCGCTGCATTCAAAGAGAAGATGCATTGGAGTCTCCAGAGATTGGTCATAGAAACGTCAAGAGTCAGTGGACCAAATCTCCAGTTCTTTACAGAGAAAAGTGAAGAGATGCCAACTAGTCGTGAAGTTAAATTCACTATAAATGAGTGTGTTTGATGCATTAATGCATTTCCCTACAGGGTGTACTCATGTAAATACTTGTACACATCTGTATACGTGCATACGTTTTCAGATTTGGTCGTATGTTGATTCGTGCCACATGTGTTAGTATCGCTATGAGTCTACATAAATTTGTATGCAATAACGTCTAAATTCCCACCGCAGCTACCTCTAAAGGCGCCAGTGAACAAACAAGAAAGGAAACGCATAAGCAAAGAAGTAAAAACAAAACAGCAAATGGAAAAAAGGCTGAGGTGCCTAATAAGGAGGGAAAATTGAATGTTCACGATTTTTAAAAACTGATATTTTAAAAGAGCAGCACAGCTACATACATACGTACATTAGTAGCATACATACAACTGCAGCGAACTAACAAATGGAGATATGCACAAATGCTAGCTGCGGTTTTCTGTTGCAAGAAGTGTTAAATTTGCTCACATACAATTAGCATATTTTTGCTTAAAGTGATATATGTACATATGTACGCCTGGAGGGGCGCTCTAGAAAAGAAGAAATGGAAAGGTAGCTCTGTTATCATGAATGCATAAAGAACATATACATAGGTATTAGTCGAAACATTGTTTTATTTTTTTTTTTTTATTTTATAAAAGTTTGCACAACAATACCATTATTATATGTGTAAGCCTGTAAACTAATAGGTTAGGTAGTGATGGTTGCCCAGAGAGTGGGCCCACTTGGACGGAAGAAGTTTGGTTCATCCTTTGTGATACCATTGCAAGAGGGGAAAAAGAACTGAAGGAAAAAGGACGAAAGGAAAAGGGATGGGGATGGTTGAGTGTTTGTGGACTATGAACGGTGGCCAGTCTGCGGTTGTGTTAACCTCTTTATGCTGCTGATGAAGTTCAGTTTTTGTTATCAAGACCTGCTATATCAGCAGGCGCAGAAAAGAAGTGAGAACCAAGATGCTTGAATCTTAGCGCCGCGAGAGCTGGGCAGCTGAGGAGCAGGTGCTGAGATGATTCCACCTCATCCTCCATACAGCTGATGCAAAAAGGACTCGAAGTAATTCCGAGTCGCACGTCAATGCCCCGTGAGGATGCCCACGAAATTTGAGAGATGAGATTTTGTCATCCTCAGAATATCCAGAAAGATTTCGCGACCTTATACGTTCGTGTACTTGCCCACCGCTCGCTGAGTTGGTGCAAAGCCCATCCTTCCAGGAGTAGAGCGCAGGTGGTCAAGGGGATCTCGATTCTCTCCTTTCGCGGGCACACTACGTCACAGGTCCCTTGTCTGGCCAGCTCGTCGGCTTCGCAGTTTCCAGCAATGTAACTGTGACCAAGTATCCAGATTATATTTATATCGAAGAATTCTGATGCAGTCGAGAAAGAGAGAGACGAGGCATTCCATGACCAATTTCGAATGCACCATAATAGAGCCTAGTAAATATTTACCTTCTTAACAGTTATTACGCAAGTAAGTAGCCAGTCAGCTGCTTCTTTAATTGCATGTTGGGTATGCGGCAAAGGCCCCCGAGGAATTGCGCTTCTTATGTGTAGATCAACCAGCTTCTCCAGGGTTTTCAGCAAGAAAGATGAGAGGATGATTGGCCTAAAATCCTTAGGGGATACATGTGAGCTTTTTGCCTGAAGTTTCTCCAGGCCCTACTTTATACAGTTCCCATCCTGAGGGAACCTTAATTCTTTTAGCCCTATTAAAGAGGCGTCTGCACGAGGCCCTAAGCTCAGAGAGCTCCTTTTTAGGGAGCGTTCTAAGTGGACAGGAGTCTTCCAGTGCCTTAATACAAGCTGAAGTGAAGGTCTCCACCAGATCATCGATCGCTCCCTCCGAGAGATCTAAATTTTCGCTTGGTGCTTCGGGGAGAAGGTTCAGCAGATTCCTGTTTCATGTATCCCTGTCTGTTCTACTCAGATTCCTGTAGAAGGGTCTTTTTGGACGGGTTTCAGTGAGATAAAATTGAATATACCTCTGGTCCGAGAAGGAGTGGGTGTTAAGCACCCTCAAATCAGAAATTCGGCTTAACACTGCGGAGGAGGCCAGAGTAAGATCCAGCACCTCTTTCCTGGTTGCAGTAATGAAAGTGGGGTCCTTACCACTGTTACAAATAAACAAATCTTCGTTTAAAACAAACTAATATGTCGAAAGAAAAATTCCTCTGAATACCTCAAATGAAAATCTCAAATTCGTTTCCTTTGCTAACAGATCCATTTTTTAGCCGATAAAAAATACTTAACAAGCGAAGGATAATAATAGTCAAATCATAAAAAATGATGACTAAAGCGATGAAAGGAGGCTTTATTACTGCTACACAGCGCATTTGCACTATCATTAACAAACCTTTACAATGGATTCCCATGCTGCCTTGGCCTTTTCAAATAACTGTTCCAAATTTGTGCTATTCTGCGTACTGAGTGCATTTTTTACGTCATTCGAAAGCTGCTCTATTGGATTTAAGTTGGCACTCGAAGATACTCAATCTACAACAGTTATCAAGTTGTCTTTTAAAAACTTTGTTGCTACACGAAAAGTGAGCTTCGGATCATTGTCTTTGAAATTTCCAATTCACCAGTAAATTCTCTTGTGCATTACATTTCGAAGTATCTGAACGTACTTGACCGCATTCACATTACCTTCGATACGATGAATTGGCCCGACACCGTTTCACAAAAAGCAGTCCCACACCATTATTGAGCCTCATCTGTGCTTTGTGATTGGTTAGACGAACTTGGGGTCAAATGCTGCACGTTTTGGTCGCCGCATGTACTTCCTACCATCTGGACCAAGTCTATTTATTTTCGTTTCTGAAATAAATATGAGGCTGAATAAAATATGACACCACTGATTTTGAGTCCAGGATATGTGCTGTCGGGCAAACTCAATTCGGCGTTGTAGTTACGATGGCTTCTTTCGTGCCAGTCTACCGGGAAGCCTTGCTTCTGCCAATCGAAGCGCAAATGTTCTTTTCGTTATTAGCTTTTTCAGGTCAATCAAAATTTCTCGATGGATGTCAGCAACACTCTTCCTGAGATTCTGTTTTGATATTCTCACGATAATCCTATCAATGTGTCTAGTAGTCTTTCACGCTTGCTTTTTTTTTTGGGAACGTTTTCAGGTATTTTGGACTCAGAAAATATTTCATAGCATTGAAAACCATCGTTTTTGAAACGTTTAATTGTGTTGAATTGACATTGTAGAATAATCCGGTCTTTTACAACTGTATGATTCCTTTTCGAAGAGCTCTGATCTCTGGTACCTCATGCAGAATGGCAGGAAGTTTCCAGACAATCTGACGCAGGGTTATCTAAATCTAGTTATCAAATGGTAAATCCTCTGAAGACGGAGTTGGTCTTATTTATGAGGAAATGTAAAATACCTAGAGCTCAATTCACCTTAATAGGGGGCACTCCGTTGGCGCTCTTGGCAGACAGAGCATGACAAAAATGATTACGGATGGCTCGAAGTTGGATGGAAGTTTTGCTG
This sequence comes from Anastrepha fraterculus, assembly GCA_037575425.1. Lineage (NCBI taxonomy): Eukaryota > Metazoa > Arthropoda > Insecta > Diptera > Tephritidae > Anastrepha > Anastrepha fraterculus. The sequence continues at coordinate 12,052 of JAYXIM010041064.1, forward strand.
GGAGAGACTTCCCATCAAATTTTGGGTACCGGATCACTGTAATGTTTTCCAAGCGGAACTAGCCGCTATCAAAGAAGCAGCTGTAACAACTGCAAGGGAGGTAAACATTTACTCCAACAGCCAAGCGGCAATTAGATCCATAGTCGGCAAATGCTTGATTTCTCGACTGCATTCGAGTACTTCGATATTAAGCTCATTCCAGTTCCCGGTCACAATGGCATAGCGTGAAGCTCCTCGGCTGATAAGCTAGCTAGACAGGGGACTATCGAGACAGTTTCACCGCGATATGAGAGGATTGGGGTAACTTATGAACCTGTGGTCTGCTTCTGGAAAGCTGAGCCTCGGTGTCAACTGAACGAACATTGAGTTAATACGCAAACGTGCAAAATCGTGAAATCCTGCAGCGCACGGGTAGATCGGAGGCGATCGAGAGAACTACTAAGGCTAACAAATCCACAGCTCTCAAATTTGGTGGGTATGTTACCAGGCATTGTTCGTTAGGTATCCATTCGATGAGACTTGTGATTTATTCAAGTCCTTTCTGCAGAAGTTGTATGGAGGATGAGGTAGAATCATCTACCCTATTCTCGAGGAGCTAAGATTCAGACATGTTGGCTCTCACTGTTTTGCTACAGATGTGGATATAGCAGATCTAAATATAACGCACCTAGTAAATTTCATCAGCAGCTTGAAGCGGTTAACACAATTGTAATTAGCCACTGTTCATCATTCTCATTTGTTTATTGATTTCAAAATGAATAAATAATCCAAAATGCGTTTTTCCTTTGTCCATCTGTTCGGTTCTAGTGGGCTAAACGTCAATTCAGCGAGAGCTGGGTTAATGCACAAACGTGCAAAGTCATGAGAACCTGCTGGCCACGAGACGAAATTTTGTGTTTTTGTCCAAGTGGGTCTTCACGTGAGCAATCATATAACCTAACCGAACCAAACCTGATGAGTATTCATATGATGAAGAGCGAGCCGTTTTAAAAAGTTGGCAAGCAATGGAAGTAAATCTAGGTTAAATGGTTGCCCTAGCTTGGGGCACACTTGGACAGATATTGAAAATTCGTCCGTTGTGATGCCATACATGGGAGAGAAGAAAGGAGAAGGGAAGGAAGCGGGAGCCTTGGGATTAGAGACGATGATGACCATGTATTTTACGACGACGCCGAAGGTGGCTCATTTGTGTTCGTAATAAGTCGCAACAAGCTACTGATGAACTTCACCAAGTTTCTAAATCTTTGCCAGATGAGTGCAGGGCAGCTGAGAAGAAGGTGTTAAGATGATTCCACCTAGACCTCAAGACAGCTTCTGCAGAACGGACTTGAGGCAATCCCAAGTCTCACCACATGAAAACCTAACGGACAATGTCCGGTAAGGATGCCCACCAAACTCGAGAGCTGCGGTTTTATTAGCCTCAGGAGTTCCCTCGAGCGTCCCCGATCTACCCGTGGCCAGAAGGATCGCGCGACCTTGCACGTTTGCGCACTTGCCCAGCGCTCGCTGAGTTGACTCGAGGCCCATCTCTCCAGGAGCAGACCACAGGTTCTTAAGGGAACCCCAGTTCTCTCATTTCGCGACGGGACCGCCTCCAAAGTTCCTGTCTAGCCAGCTCATCAGCCCAGCAGTTTCCTTCTAGGCCGCTGTGACCGAGAACCCAAATGAGCCTGATGTCGAAGTATTCGGATGCAACGAGCCCAAGGCCCTAATTGCCGCTTGGCTATCGGAGTAAATATTTACTTCCTTAACGGTAGTTACCGAGGTAAGCAACCAGTCCACTGCTTCCTTAATTGCGGATACCTCCGCTTGGAAAACACTACAGTGGTCCGGAAGCCTGAATTTAAGTTTGATGGGAAGCTCCTTACAGAATACTCCCCCACCAACCCTTCCGTCCAACTTCGAGCCATCCGTGAATATGTTTGCCATGCCTTGCCGCCAAATGTTGCACCGCGGTCACTCATCCCTTGAGGGAATATGAGTAGAAAACGGTCCGCTCGGACCTAGCGTGGGTATACAGTGATCCAGCACCATGGGGATGAACTCAAAATTTTTAAGGATGCTAAATGTCCGTAACTTAAGTCTAGCTTATGGCCCGAACACCTTAGTCTGTTTGCGGCGCGTGCAGCGGTAGTTTTTCCAACAATGCCCAAGGGTGCCACATTCAGCATAGTGTTAAGCGCTAGAGTAGGAGTGGTACGGAGCGCCCCACTGATTCCAATGAGGGCAGATTTTTTTAACCCTCTCCCTAACTGATACCATCTTTTCTAGCGAGTTTCAAAAGCAAGATTGGTTTTATAATCGTGTTATAAAGCAAAAAGGGACTTTAGGCGAGATGCCCTATCTTTTGCCGATAGCGCTCCTGCAACCCTACAAGGCGACTGTTGCCTTCCTAATTCTCTCCTCAATGTTTGGCTTCCACGTAAGACCTCAGACCTCTGTCAAGGATAAGTCCCAGGTATTTCACATTGTCAGAGAGCACCAATGGAGCGCCCGCTATTGAGGGGAGAAACACTCTAGGTATTTTGTATTTCCTCGTAAATAAGACGAGCTCCGTCTTCAGAGGATTTATCAAAGGCCGCAATTTGCGGTCCAATTCAGATAACCCTGCATCAGTTCCATAAGAGTATCTAGAAACTTGCCATGTCATCCCCGTAAGCAATCGTTAAGTACGGCAATCTAGAGTAATGACGAGAGAACACTGCCTTGCGGAGTGCCTCTGTTCACTTGCCGGCGGAGAGAGGTGTCGCCCCATTCTGCTACGACCGTTGTATCGCTAAACATCATGTGTATAAGTAGTAAATCCAAGATTCCGGTGTTATGTTTCAGGTATCAGACAAACTACTCCTGTTTTCTCAGTAGGAAATAATCTCTCAGTTCAAAGTCTTTGGAAGCTTCCTAGCCAAATATGGAAATACATCGCAAGCAATCGTTTACTTTTGCAATACTCTTTTCGGGATAATATTTTGTATCTATGTAAGTCAACAGCAATTTGAACTAAAATATCCAGTAAATATTTCTTAGAAAATTTATCAATTATCGACTGAAATTTCTACACCTGGATATAAGTAGAAGTTGTGGATTCGCTTGTCTTTAGTTGCAATGAGAAGTCAAGTAGAAGAAAGTGTGAAAATTCATGCATATTCAAGTACATAAATACTCCATGTAAATATGTATGTACGTATGTTTAAGGAATTTCGTTGCGCCACTTGGGTTTGCATTGACAAGCGCCAAGTGACAATCAATGAGGTGCGAATATGTTGCACAAGTCAAGAGCATAAAGCCACAACGGCAAAGATAACACAAGAAATGCTCATTGCCGCTAGAAAGAGGAGCCACGGGCGGCTTAAATCGATGGGGGAATAGCAGTGCTTGGAGTGCAGGAAGTGGCGAATGTGCAGCTGAATGTATTTTATTTGCAGCAGTTAAGAATGGCAGCAACAATTGGGGTTGAGGCGGATTGACTCCTGCAATTACGCGCAGTGGCAGCAGTAAACTGCAGGTGATTGAACAGAAATATGGAAAATGTATTTATGTGCATGAGTAAATGGCTACATACATACATACATACGTACGTAAATAACTATGCTGGCGGGAAAGTAACGAGACGAATTTTTAGTACAGAAGTAATTTGGTTTTAACAAAAACGAAGGTAGTGACTAATTTTTAACAGGGTCTAAAACGAGATAAACTGCTTTGATATCAAGCGGGTTGTCTCAGACACCCGAGTAAAGTAAATTTATTGAAATTTTGATTATTTTCCTTATTACTCGGAAATAAAGGAATTTAAAAGCTTCCTTGAAAATATTTTTATTTTTTTTATTTATATTTATTTGTTATTTATTTTAAGTAAATCTAGAAAATAGTCTGATTTCTTAAAGACTACCACCAAAATACTTAACGATGTATTTGTTGCCTATGGTACTACCTTTTACAGTGGGACAAACTTGATGAGAGGCAATGAGGTTGTTGAAGAAACCCAGTAAACGTTATACAAGGTGGCGCAAAATTTATCACCCTTCCGGAAGATTTATGACTTTTGCAAATGACATCGTACGTCATCATATTTGACACATGTCAAGTAGAGAACTGCAGTATACAAGTTGATAAGCAATGGAGCACTTAAAGGTTCAAATAAAGATTTCCGTCACTCAATATCATTTTTTTCTTCATTTAGTAAAAAAGGTGTTCAAACACAAAATTGATGATTAAAGAACCAGGGATTCTCTAGTCTGAAAAAAGGCGAAAACAGGAAAAGAAATGCAAGTACCTCTTTGAGGTATTTTTTTTCTATTGCCAACAGTGCGTGCAGTGCGTCGATCAGCTCGCTTCAACTATTGGTGATGCCGAACGCCCTGCCAAAGCGTATTTGGGCTTGATGAGTAATATTTTAAAAAATAATTAAGTCATTTTCGATCATAAATATTTAATTTTACTAGCCCATCAAAAAACCCAAAAGGCAACCCTCGTATTACCAATTCATATTCACTTCTGCTTCATAGTGAATTTGGCTGCATGTTCACCAACGTTCTATATTTAACGTCCTCTGTGTTCACTAGACTTCCAACAAAGCAATCAAATTCACCCCAAGATTGCCAATGAACGCTGGCATACGTATGTGTGTAAATATATAAGAGCAGCATCAAACCTTCCCATCGATGAACTACTGCCGGTAGTGGAGACTTTTGGCTTGTAAACAAAACTCAGCTGTTCGAGCAATGCAACAAATTTTTTCTGTTCATTTAAGCCTTGCAACTCTGCAACATGTTGTAATAACCTAGTGTTTGAGGCCAACACACGAACATGTTGTATTTTGAAATTGTTGCTGCGTTGTTGTGTGTTTGCGCTGCTGTTTGAAGCCAACATACCAAGATTGTATTTTCAAGTTGCTGCTGCTTTGTAGTGTGTTTGCGTTACTGTTTGAAGCCAACATACGAGCATGTTGTATGTTGAAACTGCTGCTGCTTTGCTGTGTGTTTGCGCTGCTCGGTGCGCTGCTGGTTGTGCTTTTGCATTGCTTCTTCCAGTTATTGGTGTTTTTGCAGACGCTATCTCGTAGTGCTTTTTATTTGTTTTCTCGTTTTGTTTTTTTTTATTTGCGGAAATGACAATTTCCTGCGCTGTGCGGATGATGTATGGTGAATATGTTGAATGTGAGTGTGTGTGTGTGTGTTTGTGTGGAGGAGGTCTAGCGAAATAAAGGAATTCCTGTTGAGATGCAGAGGTGTTACCGTTTTTAATTTAATTAAATATGAATTTTTGCTCTTAGGGCTACTCCGCCAGTTCTGTGTTTTGTTGTTGTTGCTCGTCATGCTGGTTTTACGACTTCTTGTCAGTATTTTTGCTGTCGATACTATCCGCTTCCTTTTTTTTGCGTTATGCATTGGTTTTAAGTTGTAGTGCAGTGCATTCGAGGTTATTTGAAAGACTCTGAAAGAAATCAGTGACTTACCGGAAACTTGCGATATACTTACATACATATGTATATTATCTACACATACCTACATATATATATTATATATAATTTGTTGTAGGTTGGAGAAGTTAAATAATTTCCGGAAATCTTCACAGCAAAAGTCATTTTCCATTGGAGGTATAAGCAAGGTAAGTCAATGGTTGGAAGATAATTCTGGCAATTCTTCGAAATTAAGATATTAAATTACGTATAAATGCATGGGAAGCCTTAAAGATATTTATGGACATAGAGGGAGCCTTCGACAACGCAAATTACAAATCCATGGAAACAGCACGCGAGAAAAGAGGTGCAAACCCTATACTAACACATTGTCAAAAGCCAAATGCTTAATCAGAGGATTATTAAAGCCTCGTTAGGCTAAGATAAACTTAATGTAACAACAGTAAAGGGATGTCCGCAAGGAGGAGTTCTTTCTTCACTGCTATGGTCCCTACTAGTTGATGACTTGGTGCAGCTCCTAAACAATAAGGGATTTATAACCATTGGTTATGCAGATGACACATCTGTTATAATAAAAGGCAACCATGAAAGGACACTAACAGACTTAATGCAAAATGCCTTAAACGCAACATGGGAATGGTGTAAAAAGAAGGGGCTGTCGATCAACCCTAACAAAACCACAATAATCCCCTCCACAAGAAAAAGAAAGTAGGAGTTTCCTATATTGAAAATAAATGAAACAGTGATAGAACTAAAGGAAGAGGTCAAGTATCTAGGGTTAACCTTAGATAAAAAACTCACTTGGGAGTCACATATAAATAATATAACAAAAAAAGCCACGAAATCTTTGTGGACAACCAAACAATTACTAGCCTCAGCCCTAGTATGGCCCTCTGGATATACACCCAAATGGTTAGACCAATCATACTGTATGGGGCACTGGTATGGTGGAGCAAATCAATCCAACAAAAAGCGATAACCAAACTGGGAAAAGTACAAAGGCTTGTTTGCCTATGCATCACAGGGGCTCTGAGAACTACCTCAACAGCTGGCAAGGAAGCACTCCTTAATCTCCCACCACTTCATATAGCAATCCAAGCGGAATCAGCTACGCAAGCACTCATGCTACACATGGAAGAAAATTTCAAATTAGGCAACCTCACCGGTCACCTAAGTAGCCTAAATATAATCGAAAACACCATAAACATGGCTCATGTTTCAGACTACATTGACCCAACCCTCTGTTTCACAAAAGGATACACAGTTACCTTTCCTGAGATACACAGTTACCTTTACTGAGAGAAACGAGTGGAAAACAAACCCAAAATGGATGAATGATGATTCACAAAAATGGTACACTGATGGATCAAAAACACCTTATGGTGTAGGAGCAGGAGTAGTGGGGCCCAGAATCCACAAATCGTTCACTCTCACCAGGGACACCACTATCTTCCAAGCGGAACTATACGCAATAATGGAAGCAGCAAACATCATGCAACGTAGAAACCACAAGAGAGTAAAGATTAGAATACTCTCGGACAGCCAATCAGTTCTAAAAGCTTTAGATAGCTATACCTACAACTCAAAAACCCTCTTCGAATGCCACAAGGCACTCAATAACCTAGCATCCAAAAACAATGACGGATATGACGGTAACGAAAAGGCAGACTTTCAAGCCAAAAAAGGGGCAGATGTAAATTTCATCGGACCTAGTCCCATGTTCGGATTCAAACAAAAAGTGAAATACTGGGCCAAAACTCTATTAAATCAGCATTGGAACAATGTAGAGGGTCTTAGACACTCCAAAAAGTTCCTAAGTTTCAACGCTAAAAGAGCTAACATGGCCCTCACGTTAAACAAAAAGAGCATTCGCACTCTCACTGGCGCCCTCACGGGTCACTTCACCTGCAAAAAACACTTACATAGATTAGGCACAACTAACACCAGCACCTGCAGAATTTGCTGCGAAGATGAGGAGTCTATAGAACATCTCATAATCGAATGTCCGGGGTTGACGCATAGAAGGAAAAAGTTTTTAAACAACTTCATGCTTATAGATGAAGACCTTCAATCACTCCCTCAGAAGGAGCTGGTACAATTCATAAGACAGCATAGGGTGCACAATACATCAATATCGTCGCAATGCTAAAGGCCCATACCTTAACCCTTTACTACCATTAACCATTAACCATTAAATATAATATAATTACCGTTATCCAATGAGAGGTGTTATTTTGATATTAAAAAAAAATTCTATTTTTTAATATAAATGATCGGATGTTTATTTCATAAAAAAGAGGAAAGTATGCCGTTCATAGTGGAAAATAACATCAGGCAAATGACCATCACGACCCCACTTACAGGACAATATCCTTTTCATGAAATTTTCCATAACCGAATTGCAAAGTGGCTTCCCTATGTCCTCGATAGTATCACGAATTCCATCTTTAAGGTGGTGAATCGTCCCTCGGCTGACCTTCTCTTTCACGTGGCCCCAAAGAAAAAAGTCACAAGGTGTTAAATCACAAGATCTCGGTGGCCAATTGTGATCACCTCCTCGAGAGATAACACGGTCCGGCAACTTTTCCCGTAAAAGATCAATGGTTTCGTTGCTTATGTGGCACGTAGCGCTGTCTTGTTGAAAATAAAAGTTGTCCAGATCAATACCATCCAATTCCGGCCAGAAAAATCGTTAATTATCTCTCGATAGCGATAGATAACATTTGTTATTGGAAAACCCTTTATAATGAAATATAAACATAGACGTGCCCTATGACCAAAAGTACCGGGAAGGTTTAATTTAAACGAACCGCGTTCGTGGGAACCGGTCCATATTTTTTCTTATGTTGGTAGGACTGTATGACACACATCAGTCACTATTTATCCGTTTTGAAGCGTTTGAGGGATGCTGTACGTCGCAAACGGCCGGAAATGTGGGCAAACAATTCTTGGATTTTGCATGATGATAACGCGCCATCGCACGGTGCCCAAATTGTGCTGGTTTATTTGACCAAACACTAAGTAAATACCGGTGCAAGCATCGTATTCACCTGATATGGCCCCGTGCAACTCCTTTTTTCCCCCAAGTTGAAGTTAGCACTTCGTGGAAGGAGATTTTAGTCGATAGACGAGATCAAAGAGAATGCGACGAAGAAGCTGAAGGCCATCCCTTCCTCGGCCTACAAGGGGTGCATGGAGGACTGGGTTAAACGTTGGCATATGTGTGTTGCTTCAAGCGGGTCATATTTTGAAGGAGATTAAATAAATTTGCCTGAAATTTAAGTCTGTTTTGTTTTATTTAAACATTCCCGGTACTTTCTGATCATAGGGTATATTGATTTGAGGCTTGCACTTCAACCTCATGGTCATTTGTGCCCTCACCCCGACCCATCAGCATATAGTAAGTTGGACAATTCCTCTTCTTTTCCACAATTTCCATTGGAGTATATGTCCAGGTTCTTCCTCTTCTCAATTCCTATCATCGCCATTTTGCTACACTTTAATCTTTTTTGCCACTCTAATGGTGGCTGCAGTAAATATGAAAGCTTACGTGGGAGAACGTTGAAGACTCGGGAACTGGCGTATAAGTTACAGCAAATTGATTATTTTTAGACAAATAAAAAAAAAATAAAGATTATTTAAAATATATCCTACAAATTTCAAAGCATTCACTGCAATGCGTTTCTTTAAAAAAAAATTAAAAATCACCTCTTCTTTCTCAATCGCGTTCCTCGTACCCCTTAAATCTGCCCCCAACAACTACTCAAAGCCACTTAAATTTAAATAAAGCCATACATCAAATTAAATATCGAGTAAAAGATAATCAAATGTGACTTTCAACATGTGGCTTTGTAAATAAATCTTCGCTCAAGTAGCCGTAGCTTGAGCGGTGATCAAAAATCGCTTTGCAACCAGTTCAGTGATCATTGATTGGTCTGCATTGTTTTTAGCAGCTTAAATTACCATAAAATTTCGTGTAAACAAAGTGAAATTAAACTAAAATTCCAATAGATGAAAGAGTTTTTCGAATGCTGCTTACTACTCGGGCCACTACAAGCTTATTTTGAGCAGGGGTTAGTTGGTCTGACGCATTGAAGCATTGAAGCGTTGATGCATTTGTCGGCTGCTGCTCAAGCGTTTGAAATTCGAAATTCGAAAAATGCATTAGGAAATATTTTTTCCGTTTTTTTTGTTTTGTGGATTATTGTTAGCCTCATAAACAAGTGCACCAGCGTAAACAAAACGTCAGGAAAATAAACACGCAAACATAATTTGAATAAATAATAATAAAATTTGGTACATAAAGAGGCAGTAAAACGCCCAAAAGCACCGGCAAACAAACAAAGCGTAACAGCAGCACAACAACACCGTTTTACATGTCGAACAAGAAATGGATTGCACAGAGATATCCATCAAATCTATTTTCGTTCATACCATCTGATTTGAAGACAGACGGTTGTGGCTCGCTGGCGGTACTGAATGGTAAAAGAGTTAATATTCTGTGTATGTACATATATGCGAGGAGCGGAGTATTGAGTTTCAACTGCCAGAATGCTTGTGTGAAAATGGAAACGAATGATTGATGAAATGCGTTTTTAATGCTACCGATTGATATCTTCATTCCGCCGATAGCTGAGCTATGTTTTAGTGCTGTAATATCTGGTTAATCTAACACAAATTTTCTTAAACAAATTAGATAAAGCCAAAGAAAATAGTTTTTATGCACAAAAATAAATTAGCACAGCATCTCGACAAGTTTCGCCACGCATTAGAGTTTTTTTTCTATTACGTGCACATCGGAAAGTATCTTCTGTTTGATATTGCAGTGAGTGATTGACTCAAGCCTCTGTATCTATTGTCGGTCTGTCTAAAATAGTTCATCCCGACTGACTAGCTGCTTCTACTTCTACTAAAGTTGCAACTGCGGTCGTTTCTGGGCTTTACTTTTCCAATCTATATGGTCGAACCAGCTTCATCACTATTGTAAACGCAAACGTTTTTATGGCGTCCCATTTATCGATGGACGAGCACATATCCAGGATGAATCTTATGGGAGACGGCAAATATTCTGCGATCTCGACTGTATTCGAACAACTGGGGCAAAAAGAGTTGTCAAGTAGCTGAAAACGGAGTACGTACGAGTATACAGGGCCGTCGAGACAAATCCGGAATGTTGAACTTAAAAAGAAAACTATTGGATATTTACTCAAAAGTAATTTTATTTGCACTAAACTTTGTATAATGTGAGTACACATATCATAGTTGAAAATTATTCAATGTAACCTCCATCTCGTGCAATTACCTGCTCCAGCCGGGACCTGAAGCGTCCACATGCGCGAGCTACCTCCTCTTTGTCCATTGTGGTCATCACTTCCTCGATGGTTGTCTTCAGAGCGTCCTTAGTGTTATGAGGCTTCGCGTTAACTTTTGCTTCAACTGTGCCCCACACGTAATAATCAAGAGGATTGCAGTTTGGGCTTGAAGGTGGCCAAAAATCTGGTGACCAGTGGTAGGGTAGGTTGTTCTGGAGCCAAGCCTGAGTCTTCTTTACCTTGTGAGCACGTGCGGAGTCCTGCTGAAACACATATTCTCTTCCAGCAGTAACGCGGTCCATCCAGGGTTGCGTTTTTTTGTAGCCAAATTATCTCTTTAGGGCTTTTTCCGGCGCGAAGTGACTCTAGTATCGCAGCTCTTCTGTCCTGCTCTCGACTCAACATTTCAATAGCACTTACTTCGGCGTTACAATGTCAATCAGGAAACAATACACTAAAATTATGTCCTTTTATCAGCGGTTTTAGACTTGACGCTACTGCTCCAGAGCTTTCGAAATGTTTTCCGGATTTACCTCGACGGCCCTGTATAAAAGTACAGCAAAAGGCTTAAGTCTACATACAGCAGCATATTTTCTTATTGCCCAGAAGGTATAGAATAATTGAAAAAACTCTTAATGTATTATAGTTTTTTCCAAAATTTATATTTATTCATACATTTATAAAAATTGAATTATTTCACTTGTTTTATGACACAAAAAAAAAAAAAAAAAATAAAAACAAAAAAGGCGCATTATAAAAGTCCACATACAGTTCAATTAGTATAAATAATCAAATTTATTCGTTTTAAAACTAGCTTTTTTGAATACTTTTAGTATTTTGTAGGTCCACCACCATTATCAATCAATGCTTGAAGGTGTCGTGGCATTGATGATCCAACTAGTTGGGTAAGCTATTCCTGCGCTATTTGGTTCCATGCCTCGATCACCTCAGTTACTATACTTCGACGTTTTTCTCTCTAAATGATCCCAAACATGCTCTATCGGATTTAAATCCGGTCTCTGCGGCGATGTATTTGCGGTCGCAAGAGGGGCTACAGTCACTAGATTCGTTTACAGGGGGACGTCGCAGGGAGGTGTCCTTTCGTCCCTACTTTGGCTAGTTGTAATTGAGGAAGTTCTGATAATGCTAAATAAGGGTGGGGTTAAGGTAGTGGCATACGCCGATGACTTCATCCTGATGATATTGGGACCGTTTCCCTCAGTCATGGCTGAAATTTTGGAAAGGTCACTGGCTGTACTCGGTCGCTGGGCTGGCACCTGTGGCCTCCGAGTCAACTCTGACAAAACGGAGCTGGTGATATTTACCAGAAAATATAAACAGCCACCCTTTCGACTTCCCAAATTAAACAACCACATTGTACCGCTCTCATCGGAAGTTACGTATCTTGGAGTGATACTTGACTCCAAGCTCCATTGGAAGCTACGCTTTGAAAATCGGGTAAAGAAGGCCAATATAGCCTTCTACTCCTGCCAATCTATGTTCGGTAAAAAATGCGGACTCAAACCACAGGTCGTACTATAGATGTACAACGCAGTGGTTTTGCCAATGTCAATGTATGGATGCCTGGTTTGGTGGGAAGCTCTTCGGAAGGACTATAATATCACTCAACTGAGGAGGGGGAAAAGAATTGCATGCATTGGCATTACCGGAGCATGTAAAACTTGCCCCAGTGCTGCCCTGAATGTCCTTTTGCACTTACTTCCCCACGATTTTTCCGTCATTTCCATCGCAGCTCAAAGTGCAATCAGGTTAAAGGAGGTTGGCCTCTGGAGACAATCTCTCAAAGGGCATGGTAGCATTTTCGGGCAGTTAACACCGTATTTGTTCGAACTTCGAACAGATCTCTCCATTAGCAAACTAGAGTTTGAAGGTCGTGCTAGAGCAATCTTTCCCAATAGGCAGGATTGGATCGAGGGGAAAACCTGCACCGAGGCTTGCACCTCTGTCTTCACTGACGGTTCCAAGATGGAATCGGGAGTCAGAGCAGGGGTTTCTGTAAATCAGCCAATTTATCTATCTCCTTTAAACTGCCGAATACTGCTGGTGTTTTTCAACCAGAAGTCTTTGCGATCTTGCAGGCATGCAAAATGCTTAAGGAACGCGGGAGCGAGGGAGATATTAACATTTTCTCCGATAGTCAAGCCGCGATTAAGGCTCTGACGACGCCATGGTGCAGAACGAAATTAGTAAACTCCTGTAAAGAAGAGATCAAATCTCTTGGGTGTGCAGCTAACATTTCTCTGATCTGAGTTCCAGGACATAGGAACATAGAGAGAAATGAAATTGCTGATGTGCTTGCCAGAAAGGGGACTGAATTGGTTTCAGAGACCTCTTACCCGGTCATCGGCATCCCCCTGACAGTTGTTAAAGGGGAACTGTACAAATTATTTCTCAGGAAAGCGCAGAAAAGATGGAGCTCCACTTCGTCATGGGCTCTTTCGAAAAGCCTTTGGCCCCAATACGATATACGAAGGACTCAGAAAGTTCTTTGGACGATCGGCACACACGGGGGAAAGCTAGGGTTACCATTTAACCCCCATTGCAGAAGCTGTGCAGACTTTTCAGAGTAGAAGACTGTAGAGCATTTCCTCTGTAAATGTCCAGGTTTGGCAGCTAGAAGACTAAGGTCACTTGGAGCTCCTTTCTTCGACAGCCTGGGGCAGTGCGCCAACCTAAATCCAATCAATCTCCTCCATTATATCAACAGCTCTGGTTGGCTGTAGATATCTGCCTGTTGGAGGTCTCATAATGTAATCAAAACGGCGCTTTAGTGCTACTTGAGGAGTGCCAGGTGCACTTCAACCATTTCACCTACCCCAACCTACCTAGTTGTCAGGAAGCGTAATATAAGAGCTATTCTTTGACAATTAGTGCAGTATGCTTAGGGTCATAGTGTTGCTGGAAACCCCAACCTTGCCCAAGAGCCAATCATTCTGCTGATGGCTTCAAATGCTGCTCTAATATTGGGTTGGAGAAAAAGTAATGTCGTATTTTGTCAATTGAGCGCGACATTTAAACATATCTTGCGTTGTACTTATTACATCGGGCCACACTTAACGGCGATTAGAAGACGACAATCTGTGCTACAAGTGTCTCTCTGACAGTGTTATGATCGTACGTTTCAGTCTTAAGTTATAGCGCGTCAAAGATGGAGTCCACCAAGCAAGAAATTCGTCATATTTTACGTTTTTACTACCTTAGAGGTAAAAATACAACGAAGACGGCGGCAAAAATTTGTGAAGTTTATGGGCCTGATACTGTAACGATTCGCACAGCGTTGGTTCGATCGATTTCGTTCTGGTGTAGTAGATGTCGAAGATGCACCCCGTACTGGTAGGCCAATCGTCGTAGAGACTGATAAAATCGTTGAAATTATCCAAAGATACCGGCATCTGAGCATTCGCTCGATTAGTCAGGAACTAGGTGTAGACCACAGAACCGTTTGGAACCATTTGCAGAAGATTGGATTCCAAAAAAAACTGGATGTTTGGGTGCCATACGTGTTGACGCAAAAAATTCTTTGAACCGCATCAACGCTTGCGATTCTCTGTTAAAACGGAACGAACTTGACCCATTTTTGAAGCGGATGGTGACTGGCGATGAAAAGTGAATGACGTACGACAACGCCAAGCGAAAAAGATCGTGGTCGAGAAGCGGCGAGCCGGCCTAAACCATCGCCAAGCCCGGATTGACCGCCAGGAAGGTTTTGCTGTGTGTTTGGTGGGATTGGAAGGGAATTATCTGCTATGAGTTGCTCAACTATGGCCAGACCTTTAACTCGGTCCTCTACTGTGAGCAACTTGACCGTTTGAAGCAGAAGCGGCCAGAATTGGTCAATAGGAATGGTGTTGTGTTCCACCAGGACAACGCTCGTCCTCACACATCTTTGATGACCCGCCAGAAGCTACGGGAGCTCGGATGGGATGTCCTATCGCACCCACCATATAGTCCGGACCTGGCACCAAGTGACTATCATCTCTTCTGGTCCATGCAAAACGCCCTTGGTGATACCAAGTTGGCCTCAAAAGAGGCTTGCGAAAACTGGTTGTCTGAGTTTTTTGCAAATAAGGAGGGGGCGTCTTATAAAGGGGTGATAATGAAGTTGCCTTCTAAATGGCAACAAGTTTGCGAACAAAACGGGGCATATTTGACTTGAATCGGATAATTCGAAGTACGTTAAATAAAGCGTCAAATTTCGATCACAAATACGACATTTCCTTTTCCCCAACCCAATATGTTTTTATATTTATACCGGTCCATAATACCTTCAATAAAGATCATCTTTCCAGTGCCAGATGCAGCTATAGCTACCTCCGACTTGCTTGACAGTAGATATCAAATTTTTGGGGTTTTTTCGCTAATTTACGCGTAATTACCAAATTATATTCCAATAAAAATTTCTATAGATTTGCCTGTAATCAGCGTATAACTCACGCCTTGTTAATCTTTACGATCTTGTTTAAATTTGCATATGTAAACACCGCACAGTAGCATCATGCCACGTGACCCCCAGCTGACCTAAAAGTGCGCCGCACTGGCACTCCTCGAAATTCAAGCTGCCTACGATCACAAAATTATTACAGGCGCATGTTTTCACAAGCAAGAGTGAATAATTTGTTTTTGTGAGCTTCGATAGTCGAAGATTACCTGATTTTTTTCTTTTTTTCTATTAGCCCATTAATTTTTATTTTCCAATTTTATTGCCGGTGCTTTGTTCGTCAACTTTTTTCCACATTCCTTTGCCAGTTTAATTATTTGTTTTTATTGCGGCTCATGACTTAGTAGGAAATTTATTAAAATTTCTTTAAAGTTAGTACATTTAACTTTATAATAATCCGATTCAACCACAAAAAAAAAGAAAATTTATAAATTAAACGAAAATGCGCTCAAATCAAATGCAGGGGAAGACAAAGTACGAAGCGAAATTGAAAATAGAAGAAAAGCTAATTCAAATTCAAAATTCCCAAACATCATTGACCCAGTTGCAAGGTGTTGAAAGCGCAAACATAAACATTTAGTATCTCGTTTAAGTAACCGCACAAAAGTGAGTATCTGCGACTTTTGAGAAAACAGCCTAAATAGACTTAGCATATTTTACCAGCCAAGCACTTAATTACTGGATTTTGACACGGCATATAAACAGGAATTATTATATTTATATCAATAGCTTAAGGATTTTGCTGAAAAATCGAGTGAAACTATTCAACTTATTAATGTAAGATAAGAATTTATTGATATACAAAAGCAAAAGCTGCTAAAGGCATTTAAGTTATTTTTTCGAAAGTTCAAAGATATATGTAAATGAAGTCCACAGACAAATTAGCTGCGTTTAGCGTGTTTTAATGCCTTTATTTATTATAATCGAAGTTCGAACGCATTGAAATGTTAATTTAGTTGTAAGCAGGAGCCAAAATTTACAACAAATCAAGCAAAAAAGATAATTTCTTTTTGTTAAATTAGTTTTGAAATGAACGAAAAGAAAATATTGCAGCACAAGAAGATAAAAATAAGAGCAAATTAAAAGAAATAATCAGCTAAAGTCACCGCAAGACGTACTCGGAAAAATTATCCATAAATTGCCCCTTTAAACTCCCAGACCGGTGTTGCGTCTTTCAAGCTGGCACCTACGCTATAGGCAAAGCAGTAAAAACGTGAGGACTAATGGAATTATCTCCAGCAAACCTTACCATTTTTGTTGCTGGTAAAGCAGCGAACAAGGCACAGGCCTTAGCGCGCATCAATTCAAGATGTAGGAGGTCGATCTCGCACACAGCACCACACTTTGTTGGGTCCCCACTCTGGAGTGAAGGGAAATGAAAGAGTGAATAAATGTGCAAGGAAAAGCTCTGAGCTTGACCTTTAGCGAGTGGTAGGGGACATAAGCATTCCTCTAAGCAGACTGTACACTGTGATTAACTTAAGCGTAATCGCGGAAACCTTTCGAAGGTGATCTTTGACTACTAACTGCCGGGTCTCCAAAGCGCTCTAGGCAAAACTCAATCTTAAAAGTACAAAATGTCTTCTTAGATTCAACAGATCAACTACCAGCGTCCTCACAGCAGTTATAACGGATCACTGCACTATTGGCACCCTAGCCAGCATAATGGGTGTACCTCACAGTGACTTCTGCAGGTTTTGTAGAGATGAAAAAGAAATTGAGTCGGTACACCACCTCCTCTGTGAATGTCCTGCACTTCGAAGAAATCGTGCCAAATATCTCGGCAATTACTTCTTTGGAGACCTGGGAAATTTGCAAAATGTCTCACTCACTAGTTACCTTGGATGGGATTGGATTGGGATGGAAATCAAGCGACCTGACTGGCCTAACCTCACCTAATTATATTTATTGAAAGTTTGTCGTTAGGTCTCCAAATGATAACAGCGGACTCTAAGTGAGAACGAACCAGAGCCGTAAGCAGCAGTTTGTAGTTTGATGGAACAGAAAATTTGGACGTATTGCGATGAATGAAGCCTAGAACAGAGCATGATTTTGAAAGAGCTAAACTATTCTGGCCACTGACATAAAATCTCGTATCGAATAAAACTTCAAGATCCCTAAACTCTGTTACACTTTGTAGGCATTATTATCAGGCCAGTCCATAAGTTCGTGCGTATTTTACCCATAATTTCACTGTTGTACGATTTTTGCATACAAAAAATTTTTCGCGGAATATAACGGAACTATTTATATTTTCTTTGATATATTGTGCATTCAATAAGAGATTTTAATCGCGGATAGAAGCTGGTGTTGTTAAAAAATAAAATGGAATCTTCGAACGCGTATAAGAGGCATATTTTGTATTTTTTTATAAAAGTGGTAAAAATGCAACAACTGCTGCTGCAGGAATAAACACTGTTCACGGAGAGGATTCCGTGAGTGTAAGGACTGCGCAAAGTGGTTTTCAAAATTCCGAAGGGGTAACTGCGACGTGAAGGATGCCTCGCGCACTGGTCGTCCTGAAGTCTTTAACTCCGACGCCTTGCGCGAACTCGTGGAAGCTGAGCCAAATTTGACAGTCGATATGATAGCTCAGAGGTTAAATTCATCGCATTGAACAGTTCACAGGCACCTGGTTCAGTTGGGAAAGGTTTCAAAGCGGGGAAAATGGGTTCCGCATAGACTTTCCGTCGCCAACCTTCCGCAGAGAGTGAATGTGTGTTCTCAGCTGCTGCAACGGCTTGAAAATGAAAGTTTCTTGTGCCGTATCGTTACTGGTGATGAAAAATGGGTCCTTTACAATAATGCTGTTTGCAAACGCCACTGGTTAGATAAAGATGAAACACCAGAACCGACCCCTAGAGTTGGCCCTCACCTCAAGAAAATTCTCCTGTCTATTTGGTGGGATATGGTCGGTATTGTTTATGAACTTCTGGAACCAAACCAGACGATAACTGCTGATTATTATTCCCATCAGCTATCAAACCTGAAGGAGGCACTTAACAAAAATCGACCGTCTTTAGTGAATAGACGCAAAGTTTTGTTTCACCACGACAACCCAAGACCTCATACCGCAAGGCAAACATTAGGCAAGCTGAACGAGCTCGGATGGGAGCTAATGCCGCATCCACCACACTCTCCGGATATTGCACCTTGTGATTATCATCTTTTCAATGGACTTCAATCTCATAGGAGTAACAAGAACTACTCCTCAAAAGAAGCTATAAAAAGGGATATCGAAGCGTATTTTGGCTCCAAGCACAAACAATTTTTTGAGCAGGGAATTAAAAATTTGCCCAAACGTGGGGAAGACATTGTAAATAATGAAGGAAAATATATTATTGATTAATAAATACTTTAAAAATGTTTTTTATTAATTTCAAAACCACCTTTAAAAAACGCACGAACTTATGGCCTGCCCTGATAGAAGTGGTGTATAATATGTTGAAAACGAAATATGAAATTTTGAATATTCAAAAACAGACGTGACGTCATGCACCAGCTTCTGAGCATCCACTGAGTCTTTTACATTATCCACCAATCACAAAAAAATCGAAAAGGAGCAAATGTTTCTCCTTAAGTCATTCATAGAAATGACAAAACGAAGTAGCCCTGAAGTAGTTGCTCCCTTGGCATAAGCAACAAAGTGTACTTAATTTTTCTGTTTGTATATAACTTTAATATTTTTTTAAATATAATTCATTCTCCTCAAAAAACCATTTAAGTCCCAGCTTTACAATTCAAAATATACCCATAAAAAATTTGCTCTTTTTATGCAGAATTTCTAGAAAAATTTTGAATTTTAAATGGCTGAAAAATCGCGTTTATTTTTGATAATTTTTGTTTTTTTGCTGACGGTTTCGCGCGTTTTCTTCCATATCAAAAAAGGGCGCGCATTCATTATGTGAACGTGAAGTAATAAGTGTCTGTGACTTAAATGAAAGAAATGTTACGGATACTGGAATAGGCCAAACCATAGGAGATACACAGTTCAGTTTGTTTGAAATGGTTTTTGAAGCTGGTGCAGCATTCAGCAGGCAAGTCGCGCACGTAACAAATTGATTTGCTTTCTACTGCCTGTCGGTAGGCTACTAAAATTTTTTTTTCGAAATTGGATGAAAAAGTAAAATTTTCTGAAATTCCTATTTGGGTATTCACGCCGGCAAATAAGAAATTTTCACAGCAAAATGTTTTGAAGAAGCACTTTCCTTGCCAGGTCTCGCGGCTCTTTAAGTAAAATTTTCACGTATCCATTTATGCACTTTTTTTGCACATTTTTTACTATGCAGACATTTTCACGAAGAACGCAACTAAAACTGGTTAGCAAATTATTTGAATTATTTTAATAAATAACAAAATGCCTTAAGAGTCAAAAGTATAAAATTTGATCAACATCGGGCAACAAAAATAAATTTAATAGTCTCTTCTTTGCTATGTCCAATAGAGCTGCAAATGTAAAGAATCGAAGATCGGAACAGAAATGAAACTAAATTTTAGAGTAAAAAGTACAATTTGATTTCAAAATCGGAATAAAAATCTGGAATTTCCATTTTTTGTTTTCAGTGGGAACAAAATTATAAATTTAGGCTTTTAAACAAACAATCAAAAATTTTCGAAATTCGATTAAAAGCGGGACATTAGGATCATGCGTGGGGCTGAAATAACCTTCGTTTCCATCATCTCTTTGGCGCGCCTCGATAAACAAATCAATTACCCCTTCCTTTAGGTTATTTGAATTAAATAGAGCCTAATCAAGACTGTTCTGATCTGATTGATTGATTGATTGATTGATCTGATATTTTCTGCTCAACGCTTGGTTATACTAAACCGAAAGCGTGGAAAGGTGAACTTCTAATTAACGCAGTTATGACAAGTTGATGAAAACACGATCACAAGGCTCACTTACTCCACAGAACGTGATTGGCATCATGCTCAGTTATATATAGGCATTGAAAGTAAATTAATTACAAATTTCCAATACACAGGGTGATGAAAGCAGTACAGTAAAAACCATTAAAAAAAAAACACAAATGAAATTCGTGAAGCGAGCACCCAAGAATAATCGGTTACTTATGAACCTCAGGAAGTTCGGATCTATACAGATATAAGCTGTCGATATCTGCTCTTCTTAAAATTTATGTAAATATGAACGTGAACACGCGCTTGTATAAGGTATATATGTAGCTGCTGAGCATTTATTCATTCTTACTATTTACTTGGCCACATAAACTTTGCACCACCAATACTGAGTGCAGGAATTTTGTGGTTCTGTTCTTGCACTCGCGCCTGTTTACACAAACATAATTTGTTAGTGTCGTTGCTATTCTTCACGTTATGTTAAAGTTCAATTACAGCGCTAATGGCAAATCGGAATATTTAAGTGGCTAAAGAAAGGAAGATTTACCACTTCAGAGTTTACCGTATTACAATCGGATGCATCAACACTTGGGTGCTCTTTTTTGCTTCTGCTTTTTACGATTTCGATTTTTTGTTTATCTTTGCACAAAAAATAGTCGATTGGAGGGGCGGGGAAGCCAGAAGGAAATAAAAGTGCGATGAAGATCTTTTATTTGTTTATTTGCTTCTTGGTTGGCGCTGTAACCTCGTAAAGGTAAGTACTATATATTTATACAGGTAAGTACTTAGGCTCGCCACAGACAGAGTCCAATTCCCAGCGATTTGTTGCAGTTGGAAGTAATTGAAAATTTTCATTTACCTGGGATTTTTGGTAGTTTGTGGCGTAGTCTGCGGATTTTCTCATTTTTTTAGTGACCTTTGTCGAGATAAAGTACGCGGAAAAATGACAAGCATTAATAAACAATCTATAGCCAAAAATGAGTCATTATTATGACAAATAAAAAGTGCATTATTCAAAAACAGAGTGGAAAAAAAACCTCTAAACTTGGACCAGAGGCAAGAAATCTCAACATCGCAGAAAGTCTTTCATTTGGCATAATTGTTTCCCGCATTTGAGTGCCCTTTTTGCTTATAAAAGTAGATACAGGATTAAGCAGCTCCATATAAGTTTCAGTGTTCATGCGTATAAACTTTGTATACTCCTCTGGATCACTCATTTACATATTTCCTAACAACTTAATGTGATAATGATTGTTCCTATTTTACAACCAATTCATCCAAACACGTTTTTTGTTTCCTTTTTTTCTTAATGCACAAATAACTACAAGAGCAATCGCGTCATCCGCTTTGTTTCGCATGTTAACAGTACGAGGATCGCAACGAAATGATGGTTTATCGATTTGTGTACAGTGTGTGTGCTACGGAGTAGGCACACATCGCTGAGAATTATGTCCTGTTTGTGGTCAGCTTTACACAGTGGATGTCTAGCAAATATCCGGCATGCGCTGCGCTATCGTTGAGATGAAGTCCGTATATATGTATGTCTGTGTATACGAAAGAGTTATGAGCAACATAATAACAAATCAGTAGATACAGAAATCAAATGCCTGCTTCACATAGAAAATACACAGAAAAAACAATTCTATAAAAAGTGCTCCTTTTGTTTTCGAAATTTTAATAGTAATAGAAAATAATTGATAAATTTGATTAATGCTACCAGACTGCATTTCAAAGTTGCATAGCAAAAAACAAAAAGTGCGTGTAGCGTAGTACAAATAACAGAAGTGAAACTTTCTAGGCAGACAAAGAAAGAGGGACAGACCCGAGAGAGAATGTAAAAGAGAAAGAGAGAGAGAGAAAGAATATATATCTAAATAAATTCACAACATTTTCAGAGAATACAAATAGACAAAATTTACAAAAAACGGAGAAGGGTCGACTGGTGTAGATAAACGCCGGACACAAACCGTGGCAAAACGCGGGCGCTTATCACCCGCACAAACGCAGCGATTCCAGGACCGCAGCAACGGCACATATTACCACAAGGCAATACCAATAAATCCGACGCCGGAATGGATAGCACTTCATAGTACGCACAAGCACTAGCCAGGAAACGGAAATAAGCGCCAAAAAGGAGGTACCAAAAAACGCTCCAAACAGTAGGCACCAAAAATATATTTCCTACAAGTTTGCACCAACAAACAAGCGCCAAAAAAATAGGCATTGTTATTTCTCACTGAAAATTAGCAATCACGAGGAAAAACTTATGAAAAATAGCCTAAAGTGTATCTAAGTTGTATATAAGATATAGCTCTATCTCTCCTTTTCCCCTACGTTATATCTTTTTTCTCCCTCGTGGAACGGAAATGCCGAAAACGTTGCATAGCCTTGAAATTTTACTCTCCATTCTCGCTCGTCCATCGACGCCTAAGAAGTTTCACTTGAAAAAAATAGTACTCCGAACGGTTGAGTTGTTTTTGATTTGGTATCGGGACCGTTTCCCTCTGTCATGGCTGAGATTTTGTACTTATTTGCTGTCCTGCCAGTAGTGGTCTCCGAGTCAACAGAGCTGGTGCTGTTAACCAGAAAATATAAACCTCCACACTTTAAGAGTCTCAAATTAAATAATCACGTTCTCCCGCTTTCATCGGAAGTTATACTTGACTCCAAACTCCATTGGAAACTACACATTGAGAATCGGGTAGAGAAGGAAAGTATAGCTTTTTACTCCTGCGAATCTATGCTCGGCAAAAAATGGGGACTCAAGGTACAGGTCGTGCTGTGGATGTACAACATACTGCCAATTTTAATGTATGGTTGCCTGGTTTGGTTGGAAGCTCTTGAAGAGGGCTATAATGTCACTAACCTTAGGAGGCTGCAAAAGAGGGGAGCATGTAAAACTTACCCCAGTGCTGCCCTGAATGTCGACTTTTACGTTATTTGTATCGCTGCTCAAAGTGCAATCAGGCCGTTGGTCTTTGTAGGCAGTTTCTCAAGAGACTTGGTTGCACTTTTAGGCAGTTAACATCTCTCTGAACTTCGGACATATCTCTCTATTCGCTAACTGGAGCTTGGGGGTCGTGTTGGGTAATCTTTCCAAATGGGCAGGAAAACTTGCACCTCTGTCTTCATCAAGATGGAATCGGGAGTCGGAGCAGGGGGTTTCTCGAAATCACCCAATTTATCTATTTCCTTAAATTTGTTTTTCAGGCAGAAGTCTTTGTGATTCTGCAGACATACTAATTGCAGATGGAACGCGGGAACGAGGAAGATATAAACATTTTTTCCGATAGCGAAGCCGCGATCAAGGCACTGACGACGCCACGGTGTAGATCAAAACTCGTCAACTCCTGCAAGGAGGAGATCATATATCTTGGGTGTGCAGGTGAAATCTCAGGAAAATGGCATGATGAATTGCTGATGAGCTTGTCAGGAAGGGGTCGACTGAATTGGTCTCAGAGGTATCTTACCCGGTCGTCGGCAGCCCTATGATTATTGTTAAAGGGGAATTGCACAACTTTTTTCTCAGGCAAGCGCAAATCAGGTGGAGCTCCATTTTTTCATGTGCTAGCCCTTTGGTCCCAGTACAATGGAAGCAGGACGCAGATAATCCTGGAGACTCCACGCCATTCATTTCCAAAACTTGTAGCTGTGCTTACCGGCCATCGGACGATCGGTATACTCGCGGAAAAGCTAGGTTTATCATTTAATCCCCATTGCAGAAGCTGGGGATATCTTTTAGAGAAGGAGAACCTTTGAGTCTTTTCTCTGTAAATGATCGGGCTTGACAGCTAGACGATTAAAGTCACTGGGTGCTCCTTTCTTCGACATACGACATTGTGTTGATGTTTTTCGTATACCATTAACACGGTCTAACCCTAACACACATCCCTTGTTACGTCAGCCCGTCAGCTGATTCTCTCAATGCGCTGAGAGCCGGATAATGGTCTGTTATTGGTCACAACTGCTCAATACCTTCACCATACATTCCACCTATCTACCTACTATGACAAAAATAGTTCTTCATTTGCTACCCTTATTTATATACCTCATAACCTTTTTTTTTGGAAATCTTTATCCTTGGAACTTTAGAGTCCTTTAAAAAAATCGCGTCTCTCTGTGAATAAACTGAAAAATCAGATTTGCTATATTTGGACTGTAGTTTCGCGCTTTAATTGATTTTCTCATGAGTGACAAAGAAAAAAGTATTGTACAGCCCAGGAGCAATGAAGGTAAAGGGTGAAATTTTAAACTCTAAGATCCTTTAAAAATATTCAGACGTTTCACGCCTATATCAATTGCCTTATGTGTGGAATTCTTTATAGATTTATAGGAATTCTTTGTAGAATAAATCAAAATCCCAACAGCGTTTCGCGACCTCTTTTCAAGCTCAATTGATACCAGGACTGTTTATGTTACCAGATTTGACTTCTTGGAGGGTATAAAACTATATAGTAAAGCCATTAGTAACTCACAATCTTTTTCAAAATTCCCACTCCCGTTACTTAAAAAAAAAAAAAAAAAAAATTAAAGCAGTGATATGAAATTTGCTACTCCAAAAAGAAAGGCGGAAAGTTTACTTATAATAAAGAAGGAATGGCAAAACGATTGCGTTAACCACAAATTGGATTCACTATTCGTAAATGTGTTTATATGAGTGAATATCTAAATAAGTATGCATGTGTTTGTGTATATATTAACGCTTGCAGCTATTGCGGGTTCAGCTGCCAATCCCAGCATCTTCATGCACTTCATCAGCAACTGCATAGTTTTTTAGTTGCACTTTTTTCATTTCTTACTTATTTGGTTTTGGAGGCGCATCTTTGATGCCCGCGGCGACGCAGCATTAGCTGCAACATTTTATGCGCATATTCCAAAGCCTCGCATGCTGCCTTTCGCCTGCTTGAGCGCAACCACCGCTGGCTGGGTATTTACATTTTTATTTCCATTTGCATTTCCTTTAGCTGTGTATTATTTGGTTTTTATTTTTTATTTATTTTTTTTTATTAGTTATTTTTTTTGTAATTTATTTCTTGTGTCTTTTTTTTTTTACTTGTCCATTGACCCGCAGTCAAAGTGTGAACTGCGCGCCTACAACACCTTGCCACAGTTAGTGCCACGGCTGCTGCTTGTTTTTAGCGCTTTTCCACCACTTCGCCGATAAGTTGGCAGAACATGGAATTCTGTGAATTTCCAATGGATTTCTTCAATTCATTTTCTGTTACTTTTGTTGCTTTCCATGCAAGCTTATGCGTAAAGTTTGTGCACCTTCAGGGGCATACAAACAAAAAAAATCTCATCTCGTGGCGTGAATGCGCTTTCCATGTTTCCCTGCTGACCTAAAGACATATTTTGCCGCAAGTGGTAGTCGAGTTGAGTTCTTGCAGAGCGTTGTTTGTGTTTTCTTTATAATGTGTGAAAAAAATGTACACGAAAACTCTTGTTCATGCCTTACAACGGACATTGAACTTTTACTTAAACGGAAACAACAATTCAATAGACCCTGTATACTCGTATGCTTACACATACATCTAAAACTTCATATACACAAACCTCAGATATGCATATCTAAAATTTGAATTTGCACCTAGCGTGAAATATTTTCTACAGTATCTGATCCCGAACTGTCAATTTGTCCAATAGTATTCCGAACTTCCCGTATCTCAAAATACCGCTCAATTATGTAAACTAAGCGAACGCTGCTTCAAATGGAAATACGAGTAGCAAGTGAAAGCAAACTTCTGGTGAGCATTCGTCCTCGATCGAATGTGGCGTATGCAGTCGAGAGTCGAAAGAGAGAGAGAGTCCAGTCTTTACGGAGTCTACAAGAATCAATTATTTCCATGTGGTAATTGAGTTTACAATGCCCTGTTAGTAGTTCAGTGTAGAGTTAGTTGTATGTATTTATTTTCTGCTGAGGATTGCCTATGCATTTATATGTTCTGGTTGTGAGTGAGTCTTTTTGATTGCCGCATGCCCGTTTGAGCTCTCCAGTACTCGTTTAAGCCTCATTGTTCCCGCTCACGTAGAAAGGTATTTTTGAGCTACGAAGGGCGTCTTTGCACCACTTTTCGCTAAAGTGCCCGCAATTTCATTCTCTCATGCCCCTCCATGTCCCGGTACCCACATCAGAGTAACAAAGTTTCGTGATAGTAGAGTTTCGAGAATTTGACATTCCCAGACTAACCTTGACTGAAATGAGAAGCTATTCAGCGATTTTAGAGCAGCTTAACTGTCAAGAGAATGTTGATATTGGCACCGCGCGTGCCTCTCCGTAGACATTCTCTGGCACATCGGCATGGCATAAGACGAGGAATTCCGCCTGAAAAATCAAAGTCGTTTTTCCCATTGCAATTGCCTTTTTGAAGTGTTATCCGACTATTTCAGCACCGCTACTGCCATCTTCTATTTTTGAGCCTCCACTAAACCACACCTGTGTGCCCTCTTTCAAAGATATTTTATTATCTCTCCACCCTGAGCGATAACTAATGACCTCCTTGAAATTCTTGGAGAATTTTAGTTTTTTATCCATATTGTCATAGACTGTCAGGCACGGAGAGTTTAGGATTGAACCCAGAACTCTTACATGCCCTGTAAGATTAAATTCCTTAAGATGAAATAGTTTAGGGAGCCTTAAGATTGCACTAATTTCGACGGTTTGCCCACAAGGCGGAGTAGAGTGAGTCCAGTGACCATTCGTAAAGTCGTTCGCTCAGGCAGGCGATTCTATATTCCTTGTTAAGTGTCATCTGAGCTTTAGTATAGCTCATTTTTTAGCAAAATCTAATTTCAGAATTTTATAAAAAATTAGAAAAATCCACAAATTTTTCACTTTCCACTTACTTTTGGTATCCGATTTTATAGCTTATTAAATTTTAGCACAATAAAACGCAAGTTTGAAGTATCTAGAAACCCAGTTGATTTTTTATAATTTATTTCCTTGATATAGGCCCCGTAACATTACCAGGATCCAGCACATACTGCTTATTCTTGGAATACCTGCCAAACTAATAAGGCTCGTTAGCGCAACGCTCACAAATACACAAGCAAAAGCGATCATTCAAGGGAAGCTCACAGAGTCGTTCCTTATTGAAACAGGTGTAAAACAAGGTGATGCCTTATCAACAGTCATATTCAATTTGATGCTGCACTTTGTCGTAAGGGAAGTCAACAAAGGTGGTACCTTGATAACTAAAACAACCCAAATATGTGCTTATACAGATGACATCGCTATTCTCTCAAGAAATAGGAATGACTTAAAAGAAATTTTCTTAAAAATTAAAAAAACTGCGAACGATATTGGCCTTTTGGTAAACGGGGGCAAAACCAAATATCTGTTGAAATCGAGGCGACCTGCACAGATGCCAAATTTCCATGTGGGAGCCTATACTTTTGAAGCAGTGCAGCATTTTAAGTACCTAGGAGTTATGTTCGCATGTAGCGGTGATTCAACTTCCGCCGTCAGGGATCGCATCAACTCCGCCAACAAAGCGTCTTCCGCCCACCTTAACTGGTTCAAGTCCCGACTTTTGCCTAGAGCTACAAAGTTCACTATGTACAAGACTCTTATTCGACCAATCCTAACATATGGTTGTGAGGTATGGACTCTTAAGGTTGATGATTGTGCTCAGATTGCTCGCATGGAAAGAAAAATTTTAAGAAAGATCTTTGGCCCAATAAGAATGGATGATGGTACCTATAGAATCCGATTGAACTCGGAACTGAACGATCTAATTCAGAGCGAGACAGCTGTGCGTTTTGTTAAAGCGCAGCGCATAAGATGGCTAGGTCATGTGATCCGTATGCCTGTTGACAGTACCGTGAAGAAAGCCTTGAGAGGAAAGCTAATTGGCGTGAAGGTCAATGGCAGACCGAGAAACCGTTGGATAGGCGCAGTGGAACATGACCTAAAGAAGCTGGGAATACGTAATTACGAAGCAACAGCTGAAGATAGACCGCTTTGGAGGAGCTTTTTGAAGGAAGCTTTGACGCACCCCGCGTTGTAACGCTATGAAAGAAGAAGAAAAAGAACCTTTGGTTCATCCCACAGCGAAAGTTCTGCTTACCACAAGTGGGACACTGGACACATTACATCATAACCTCAACCTTCATATCAAGAAAGGTGAGGTTCTCACCCATTTAAAGTTTGCGATTAGGTTAAAATCGATTCGACCTTAAGGCCTCTAATCATTCGCTTTACCAGATAAGATTATTTTACATAAATTGGAAATGCACCAGCTGTCCTGAGGGAAACTTCGGAGAGGCCCAGCTACTAGATTTCCTGTTGCACATTTTCTCCATATACGAGTAGCAAATGCCCGTTACATTTTTGGGTATGTGATGAAACGTTTGTAAAAAAAAGTTTGGAGAAAAGAGTAGCCAGAGAGCTCCATCCAATGTAATTTCAATGTCAAAGCTCAGTACTTCCTTCCGGTTCTTGCGCTATTGGTCTCCCTCAGTAGACTCCCATCCCTAATATATTATATGTGCTTCCAATAATCTCCTTACACATATACTCTTGGAGTGTTTTTCGAGAAAACATTTTCCCACGTAACATTTATGGTGTGATCCGGTTCATTTGATTAGAGACGGTAATTTTTATGGAATAAAATGGTAGCACAAGTGTTGGTTGGTTGGCTGAAGTGGTGATTCATACGGAATCCAACTAGCGCTTCCGCACCATTTTGTTGTCACATTCACGTTACCAACTTGTTTAACGGTTATTTACGGCACGATTTTGTTGAAGAAGAAATCTGAGAAGTTCGTGAGGTTCCAAGGAGCCAAGGTGGTCACACATCAGTGCCAAAGACCTGAAACCTGATTCGAGCGAAGGCGGAGCAGGTGCCCAGAAAGTTCTCCGCCGTCTCATCCTTCATAAGCTGGGCAGAATGCACTGTCTGAGATGCCTACCTTATCCATGTGTTTCGCCCACAGAAAGTGGCCAACCGTCTAGCCGTCTGCACTCCCTTCTGCTTAATGACAAACGGTTTACGACAGTCGATCGGACATGACAGGTAACATCAGTTAGTCCATCTGCAGCCTCTCTCAGCCCGCCAAGCTTGTGGGTTGTAGTTATCCATTTGCTAACCGTGGCTTTGATGGGCCAAAGAAGTTAGCCTCAGAGCCCCTCATAGCTAAGAAGTCAGAAGTCTCGTTACCAACGATACCCACGTATTCCGGGACCCATGTCAGCATCAGGCTATTATGTCTACCGACATAGTTCAGCCTGCATTTACAGGACTCGACTACCCCTGATGTGGGTATTACTAATACTTACACGATAAAATACTCGTTAAAGTTATTAAAACTTAGCTTGAATATGATGCTGGTTTTTCTAACAAAATCATCTTTAGTGATAAAGCTCATTTCACTCAGGGTGCATTTGTCTACAAACAAAATGAATTCATCTGGGAGAAGAAAATCCACGAGTAATTTCAGAAAAAGTGTTACATCCACTAGACTCTAACTTCCGTAGACGTATTATCCGAAAGAAGGAACGAGAGACATGAGTGCGAGGAGCTTGACATGCTGGCCAATCGAAACAACGCCCGAAAACTCTACCAGAAAGTTCGGCGGCTTACAGAAGGTTTTAAGACCGGGGCGTTTTCCTGTAAGAACAAAGACGGCGATCTGGTGACTGACATACAGAGCAATCTTAACACTTCTCGAACTTGTTAAACAGTGATAGCTGCGCATGTCACAGAGAATGTGAAAATCTCGATACCCCAACCATTGACGATGGAATTGTCGTTCCGCTACCCCACCATGACGAGGTGAGAATAGCGATAACGCGGCTAAAGAACAACAAAGCCGCGGGCGCCGACGGACTGCCGGCTGAGCTATTCACACATGGCGGCGCGGAGCTGGTAAGGTGCATGCATAAGCTTCTATCCAAAATATGGCCGGATGAAAGTATGACTGCCGATTGGAATTTAAGTGTGCTCTGCCCAATCCATAAGAAGGGCGATCCTGCAATCTGTGCCAATTACCGCGGGATAAGTCTTCTAAATATCGCCCTTAAGGTTCTAGCGAGCGTATTGTGTGAAAGGCTGAAGCCCACCGTCAACCAACTGATTGGATCTTATCAGTGTGGCTATAGACCTGGAAAGTCTACCATCGACCAAATATTCACAATACGCCAAATCGTAGAAAATACCCATGAAAGGAGAACCGACACACACAATCTTTTCGTAGACTTCAAAGCTGCATTCGACAGTACGGAAAGGAGTTTCCTGTATGCCGCGATGTCTGAATTTGCTATCCCCGAAAACTAATACAGCTATGCAAGATGACGTTGCTCAACACCAGCAGCGCCGTCAGAATTGGGAAGGACCTCTCCGAGCCGTTTGATACCAAACGAGGTTTCAGACAGGGTGACTCGCTGCCGTGTGACTTCTTTAACCTGATGTTGGAGAGCATCGTACGAGCCGCAGAACTTAATCGCTCAGGCACAATTTTTTATAAGAGCGTACAATTGCTGGCGTATGCCGATGATATTGACATCATCGGCCTTAACAACCGCGCTGTTAGTTCTGCCTTCTCCAAACTGGATAAAGAGGCAAAGAGAATGGGTTTGGTGGTGAACGAGGACAAAACGAAGTACCTCCTGTCTTCAAACAAACAGACGGCGCACTCGCGTATCGGCACCCACGTCACTGCAGACAGTTATAATTTCGAGGTTGTAAAAGACTTCGTTTATTTAGGAACCAGCATTAACACCGATAACAATGACAGCCTTGAAAACCAAAGTAGAATCTCTCTTGCTAATAAGTGCTACTTTGGACTAAGTAGGCAACTGAGCAATAAAGTCCTCTTTCGACAAACTAAACTAACACTCTACAAGACTCTCATCATGCCCGTCCTAACGTATGGCGCAGAATCGTAGGCGATGGCAATATCCGATGAAACGATGCTTGGAGTGTGCGAGAGAAAGATTCTGCGTAAGATTTTTGGACCTTTGCACATTGGCAACGGCGAATATCGCAGACGATGGAACGATGAGCTGTATGAGCTTTACGACGACATAGACATAGACATAGCGCAACGAATAAAGATCCAGCGGCTACGTTGGCTGTGTCATATCGTCCGAATGGACACAAACGCTCCGGCTCTGAAAGTATTCGATGCGGTACCAGCTGGTGGTAGCAGAGGAAGAGGAAGGCCTCCTTTGCGTTGGAAAGATCAACTGGCCCGGTTAGCACGCGAAAGAAACGACTGGCGCGCTTTGTTAAACGCGGCCAAAATCGCGTAAGCAGTTATCGCGCCAATTAAGAAGAAGAAGATTACATCCACTAAAATGTACTGTTTTGTGCAGATTTTGGGATGGTGGACTTATTGGACCGTTTTCTTTTGCAGATGGAAATGAAAGAGCTGTTACTGTCAATGGACCACGGCAACACTGGAAAACATTTCATTATTGCGATCCAATTTGCCCGGTCGATTAATTTGACGTAATGGTATCATGGTGAAAATATATCAAAGGTGAGCTCTTTAACAGACCGTTATTCCGACTCTGAGCGAATTTGACAGACTCAGCTGAAGGGCTAACGTCACTTGAGGTGTGTTAAGATACACGAAAAAATCATCCTATGACACTTCGTTGTCATCTGAACAGCGACTCACTGGACAAGTGAGTGAATACATGTAAAATTATCGTGCAGAATTCGACTGATGAGTCCCCTAGTGACGTGGTAGCGAAAGTTCCCTCAGAATTTTCGTTTTTACCAAACCTTGAAATCTATCATTCTTGAGATTACAACCGAAAATAATCTCGGGGATGTTACTCGTACAATCTTGCATGGTGAAAATAATTCAGAAGGAGTGGTCCACATCGGATTCTTAGTCAGCCCTTAGCGAATTTGAAGGAATTAGCTGATGGGCTGGCGTCATTTGGGATGAGTTTAACTAAATTTAGCTTATGCTACCAATGCTATGGCATGAGCTTTGGCTGTGTTGATTTTTTCGTATCCCAAGTGACGTGGCAGACAAAGTTCCCCTCACAAAAATGTTTTTCACCATAGCTGTCAAACAAACTTTGAAATCTAACATCCTTGCTAAATTGTAAAGCCGGTAATCTATCCTCCTTGTTGTGCTTTTGGGGCGTATATTCTTTGTTAGATATTTGGCTGGTCTCTTCCACCAATTTGCGGTATGTGTCTGTGGCTTGATGTTCTTCCATTAATAATGTACCGTTTTATGTGACCTCTAGATCCTTCCGAAGATCTTTCATGGCATAAATACGAGTGAAGCTTTGCCATTACTTAACGACGGCGGACTGCTTTAGAAAAAACATTTTTCCATCATTTGGAGTCCCATGCCCACAATGGGCCACTGTCTGATAGCTCAGCAAAATTTCCACGCATTTTTGGGCAGTGTTTCATATAGTTGCAACAAAAAACACACTTTTAAGAATATTTTCAAATAATATTTTAGTTTTCTTCTAATTTTTTTCCAAATCATATTAGAAAATAAGTTAAAATTTACAACGATTCGCATGCAACATGCAACATTCGCAACCGCCATGAATTGTATGTACAAACGACCATGTTGCACGATGAACACTATGAATTGCATGCAACATACGAAAACTCGAAAGTTGCCAAGCTGCAGCTAATAACAACAATAAAGTGCAGGCAAACGGATGCCCTGCAGAGGCAGTAAGCGGCGCAGAGGCCGCTCCTAAAGCACCAGTCGCCAGTAGCGGATATAAATGCAACATTAATGAGCATAAAATGCAACTTTGTACATGGAAGTGGGGAGTCGCCGCCCATTTCATTGTTAATAACTTGTCCTTCCGCGCAGTGCCCCCTCTTCCGCCCCTGCCAGCGGCACATGTAGCAAAATAACAGTAAAAAGCTGAAATTAAAACAAAACAAATGAATGCCCATATGATGTTCTTGCTGTTGTTGTTGTTACTTGTTTCATGCTAACAACAAAGGTTACAATAGTAGTCATCACTCAGGCTGGCTAGCAGGCAGGCACACACACACATACATGTGTACATATGTAGTTACATTCATACGAGCGCTCTTTTCCCACCTAAATATTTGAGTCCAGCCACGCCAGCTGGTCAAGTGTTTTGCGCGACTGTTTTATTTCAGTTTTCAGTTGAGATGAATTGTTGCAACAACAAACTGCAAATAACATGAAACATATAAAAATGCAATAAAAATATTCTCCCTTTTTATATACACAAACACACACACGCACACATTTTCGGTGCATTAGGTGCATATGTATGGGTGTGTAGGCTTTGCCACAAAGGGCACACTTTTACTTGTGTAGCTGCCCCTGGCACTTTCTGTCTACTAGTGGCATTATTAAATCCCCTTCCACTTTACATGTGTACATACCCACATATGTCTGGGCGACTGGCCTTCTACTAGCCTTCTCCTGGCCCATGTTGTCCATATACTCTCCGCAGTCCCTCACTCCTTACTCTCCAAATGTGGTTCATTGTCATATTAAGTGTTGCACTTTTTTTCGTCCGCAGCTTAAGCGGAAATGCCTGCACTCGTCGTTAAGTTGGAATTAGGGGAGCGAGGGGAAATGTCCAGAATGGTTGTGATATGAAACAGATGAACGTGTTTAATGCCGCTTGGCTGCGTACGATGAGTAGGTTTTATTATTGCATTTTATTCATCACATGGCGATTATATTAAGCGCTCGCACACAGACGTGTCCACTAGACGGAAAGTGAGCGCTGGTTATTAAATCCTTTCAGCAAACTGGAAATGGAGGTGGCTTTATTATCAATATGCTGCTCTTCTGAGTAAATTGGAAGTTACTTATTTTTGTACAAATGTGTAATCCTATACGAAATATAATTGCAAAATATGTTTAGTAAGTTTGCAGCAAAGAGATAATCGAATTTTCGCAAATAGCTTTTTTTACAAATTTGAACGTCTTTACCTTTACTAACAAAAACATTTTAAAAGATTGAAAAAATTCGCACAAGAAAACATTCTTTTTCGAGGTAAGGAAGGAGGTGGTAAGGAAAATAAAATTATGAGATGTAGAAGGAAGAAGGCATAGAAAGTGATCCAAATATTTTGGGCATCGTCAAAAATTTTTCTAAAAGAAGTGATAAGAAGTAAAGTTACTTTTGATAAGAAATAAAGTAAAAAATGGTTGAACAAATTTATACCATTTATTTTGAGACTTATTCAGTGCTTAAAATTATGGTATAGAGTTTTTTAAGCTGAATTATCTCCGTTTAATTTTAACATACAAATTTTTTTTAATTCTTTTGAAAAAAATGTTTTTCTCAGAATAAGTAAAGTTACTTTTGATAAGAAGAAAAGTGAAAAAAGATTCAAAAAATATTTTATTTTTAGATGTATTCAGTACTTAAAATTATGGTATAGTTTTTTTAACCGAACTAAAAATTTGTTTTTGTTTTTTTTTTTGAAAAAAACAATTGAGTAAAGTGAAAAAAGATTAAAAAAATATTATAATTTTTAGATTTATTCATGTTTAAAATTATGGTATCGAGTTTTTTAAATTGAACTAAAAATAATTTGTTTTTTTTTGATAAGAAGTCAAGTGACAAAAATTAAAAAAAATATTAAAATTTGCTTTTTTGAGATTTATTCAGTGCTTAAAATATAGTATAGAGTTTCTTAAAGTGTATTATCATTACTTAAATTAATTAAATAAAATTTTTTTTTATTGTTTTAAAAAAAAGGTTTTTCTCAGAATAAGTAAAGTCACTTTTGATAAGATGAAAAGTGAAAAAAGATTGGAAAACTATTACAATTTTTAGATTTATTCAGTGCTTAAAATTATGGTATAGAGTTTTTAAACTGCACTAAAAAAAAATTTTTTTTTAATTTTTTTGGAAAAAAAAATTGAGTAAAGTTACTTTTGATAAGAAATAAAGTGAAAAAAGTTTGAGAACTGAACTAAAAAAATTTTTTTTTTGAAAAAAAAAATTGAGTAAAGTGACTTTTGATAAGAAGTAAAGTGAAAAAATTTTGAAAAATATTAAAATTTCTTTTTTTGAGATTAATTCAGTGCTTAAAATTATGATGTAGAGTTTTTTAATGTGTTATCTCTATTTCATTTTAACACAAAAAAAATTTAAATTTTTTGAAAAAAAAAATGTTTTTCTAAGAATAAGTAAAATTAGTTTTAATAAGAAGTAAAGTGAAAAAAGGTTGGAAAAATACTACAATTTTTAGATTTATTCAGTGATTAAAATTGTTTTATAAACCTTTTTAAGCTAAATTATCTACGTCTTATTTTAATATAAAATTTTTTTTTCATTCAAAACATTTTTTTTATAATAAGTAAACTTACTTTTGATGAAGTAAAGTGAAAAAAGGTTGAAAAAATACCACAATTTTTAGATTTATTCAGTGCGTAAACTATGGCATCGATCTTTTAAACTGAAATATCTCCTTTCTCTTAATCATCTGAAACAAGTTTTATTTTATTTTTTGCGAAACATATCTGATTTTACCCTTTTGTCTAGTTCAAGGAAGAGTGCACCCATTCTGCGACTGATTCAACATACTGGCGCAAGTTTTACAACAATTCCGCGTAACTTCATCCTTCCGCTGCATTGATGAGTACTGCTTTTGAACGTCGTTTGGCTTTCCTTTCGTCCTTTCTTTTCTGAAGTCTCGGTTTGATTTGCGTTTCTGCGTCATGTTTCTTCCTTCTCTTCACAGTTTACCATTCCGTCTTACTAGTCTCGCGTACTTTTTTGCCCCCCATATCTTAGCCTGCCGAAAGAGAAGCCATCCGAGTTGAGGATGCAGCAGTTAGGACCGCCGAGTCACTTGGGTAAGTGAGTGCTTCTGATGGTTTCGCCATCTTTATTTGTTTGGCCTCCGCTTTTCCGCTTTAATTCAGTTTCGTCGAAAAGCTCGTCTAACCCAGTCTTTACATCGCTGTTTTCGTTTTTAGGCTTCTGAATTGCCAGCTTCTCTTCCTTAAGCGTAGGACTTCGCGAGAGATTCTTCTTCTCCCACCCTTATCTTCGTTATAAATTCCTTTGTCGGGGCGCTACTTTCGAAAGGCGGGCCTTGTTCATTGGTGAGAGTGTCGATCGTGGGCCGTCCATTTGCTTCGTTTTGGATGGTGTTAGAGAGGCGTTATCTTCTTGGTTGGGTCTGCCTTTTTCACTAAGAATTCGTAGCGACGAATGTTGGGTTTTACTTCTTCTTCTGAGGAGTTCCAGGGGTTCCCCTCTGTTGCAATGGCGTCTGTTGTGTTGGTATTGGTGGGGTCCTTGCTGCAAGTCGCCAACTCTGCTCAATGTATAATTGCCGCATTAACCCCACGGTTATCTTTGCAATACAGGGAGGACTTGCAAGGGTGGACGCAAAGCCTTGTGAGCTGCTGCGTCAGAGCCAGGATGGCATAAGTTAAGAATTTCCCATCATAGTCAGTACCGCCGACTTTATGGCAGCGTTGCTTTGAATGTGCTTGAAGACCTGTCAGGGGCTTAACAGGACGGAGGCGGTGTACAACATGAACCTGAAAGCCCGAAACGACTTTGTTTTGATACGTTGGCAACGATTTCTCGAAGAATAATGAACCGGTTTTAATTTTCTTTTTTTTTTTCAAAATCTTTGTTATCAGTGCGGCTATCGTTTTACGTAGCCGATTTTCAAAATTTTGAAAATAACTATTTTTTTGGGCCTGCTGAAAATCAAAGAAATGGGGAAAAACACACATCGAAATTCAAATCACCACCATTTTGTCAAAAAACGAAAAAAAAAACAAAATCGGCTACGCACAACGATAGCCACTATTGTGTAGATTAATCAAATTTTTGGGTTTTTGATTTCAGTTGATTATTCATTGCTGTATCGCTGCCACCAGATGACGTCATTTTTTTTAACACGTTACGTTTATTTATATAAATTTGTCAATTTTCAATATTTTTTAATAAAAATTTACATCAACATAGTTTAATACAGTCAGATCCTCATTCCTACTTACAAAAAAAAAATTCTCAAAAACCGAACATATTTTGACCCCTCACATTGGCGTTCCCCCCTAAATTACGTCGTATCATTCCATTTAATTTTCAATAACTTGTATTTCATTTAAATTATTTTTATTTTATTTCACTTCATTTAATATAATTTAATTGTATCTTATATTATTTGATTTAATTTACGATAATCAACTTTCGTCTTATATCATTTGAAATAATTTTTATTTAATTCAATTGTTGTTTTTATTTTACTTTCATTAGTGTTATTTAATTTTACATTTTTGATACTTTATTTCATTTTATTTTATTTTTTTATTATTTTTCTTTTTTTTTGTTTTTTTTTTTTTGCATCCCAAAAAAGGAGTGTTTTAAATTAATTGGCGACAGCTTAGCTGCAAGCCAATAATTTATAACAGGTACAAAATATTACAATTAAATATATATATTAATATTATACAAAATAGTTAACAAATTTACTAACAAGAAAAACGTTTACTGTAAAAAGTTTCGGACTATATGGCAAGAATTGAGTAAAGCTGCTTTCTGCATGTCGAAAATTAAATATTCTGGAAGTTGAAGAGTTTTGACGTTGTCTGCTAAGTTTTTATGCACTAGTCCGTGGGCTGAGATGATAATTGGTAGTATGTGCACCTTCCTTAGCTTCCACTGGCGTTTGACATCAATGCCTAAGTCTGAATATGTAGATATTTTTTCTGCATATGTTTTTTGCATGTTTCTGTTTAGAGGAACAGCAATATCAACTATATAACCAGTCGCTTGGGATTTATCAATAAGGAAAATATCTGGCCTGTTGTGGTCTCTTGTTGCATTTGTTAAAATTTTTCTTATTGCATTTTCTTTTATTTAATGAATTTTTTTATTTCCCACTTACGTCTTAATAGTCGGACTATTATGTTCTCCATTTTCTCCTTTACACTTCATATTTCATCATTCTTTCACTACTCCACTTAGTCCTAAAATTTACGATAATATTTCATAGACTCACAACATTTTCCTTTAGTAGCATTTATGGCATTTATGTTTGCTCTGTAAGCATTTCATAGTTGCTCTTTAATTACAGTACTCAAGTTGCTCTCTTGTCTTAATTTCCACTACAACGTAGACTTTTTAATTGTTGCACAAAAGGATCTGGTATTGCAATTAGAGTTACCGCTATCTTACACTATGTACATACATACATAAGAAGCTTTCAGAGTTCACAAACGTAACTGGCACTTATCATAAGATTGCATGCAAGTGGAAAATAGTTTCAAAGTGAGTTGAAGTAATAATTGGCTAGTCAGTTTATAAGGAAGAAAACTTTAAAAAGTTAAACTCTTGCTATATCCAATAAGGAGTGAACCTTAATCTCTTTTCACATTCCTTCTAAACATCTTAGT
Source organism: Anastrepha fraterculus (assembly GCA_037575425.1). Taxonomy (NCBI): domain Eukaryota; kingdom Metazoa; phylum Arthropoda; class Insecta; order Diptera; family Tephritidae; genus Anastrepha; species Anastrepha fraterculus. The sequence goes on from JAYXIM010041064.1 coordinate 50,447, forward strand.
TTAAACAAATTTTTTCAATTCTCTTACACACTTAACATTTTGTCTTCCTGTCCTGCTTATCTAGTCTTTTTACACTTTAAGATGGTTTCTCTCTGCCTGCTCAGAGTGATTAAGATGGCAATGATTTAGATGCCCACATAATATTTTTTGGATCACCCTACATGTGGTATTTTCCCCGTTGGGAATGACCGTTACATCTAATACATCAAGTTTTTGGAGTTATTGGCTAAAGTTTTGCATAACTGCTGCTCACAAAACTTGCACTCTAGCATGGTTGTGCTAAATTTAGGAGAAATACTCGCTTTCTGTTAAATGAACAAGAACAAATAATGATGATCGTGTAATAATTCTGATCGTTGAGTTTTAGAAGTATACTTCGGCAGACTCCCAAATGCAACTACTCTTCGCAATGCATTGCTCTATTTCATATTAGCTAACAACTACTGTAAGTGAACTAACAGAACTAACAGTTAAGCGCTTAGACAAATATCAGAAAAAGGAGTGGATCACTGTTAAGCATTGAGAACTACGGCTACTTTCAAGTGCAAATACTAATTCTTCGATTAGAGTAACATGTAACTTCTGCTCAAATATGAACGAGACGTTATCAATAAAACGGTCCGCGGATGACATATGGCAAAAATAAATTTTTTGTGTTTTGGTAGGACTGATATAAGCTTGCATGGCAAATTTCAGCGTGATATGTCACATAGTTTGTTTTCTGTGCTACTGTAAACAAGTCAAGCTCGAGTGTGTTCTTCGAATTTAGCGATGGAAATTCAAGTTGAACAAAGAATTTGTTTTAAATTTTGTTATTCCAACAAAATTTCGGCTTCAGACGCCTTAAAAATTTTGCAGACAACTTATGGGGACTCTGCTCTATCGCGTGCACGTGTTTTCCAGTGGTACAAATCGTTCAAAGAGGGCCGTACATCGGTTGAAAACTTGCCTCATGAACGTCGACCAGCAACATCAGTAAACGACGAAAACATCGGAAAAGTAAAGGAAATTGTGCTTGAAAATCGCACAAATCGCAAAATTGGTTAACGCTGAATATTATTTAGACGTTTTAAAGCGTTTGCGCGAGAAAATTCGTCTTAAAAGGAAGGAATTGTGGGACAATAAGTCATGGTTCTTGCATCACGATAATGCACCGGCTCACACATCACGTCTTGTTCGCGATTATTTGAACAAAAATAATGTTAATATCGTTCCGCAAGCACCGTATTCGCCTGATATGGCTCCATGCGATTTTTTCCTGTTGCCCAAACTCAAGTTGCCGCTCCGTGGAAAACATTTTGAGTCAATTGAAGTCATAAAAGAGAACTCGAAGAAGGAACTGAAATCCATACCGAAATCGGCCTTCCAGAAGTGCTATGATGTTTGGAAAAAACGTTGGCATATGTGTTGTCGCCTCCAATGGTGATTACTTTGAAGGAGATAAAATAAAAATTGAACAATAATTAACCGTTTGTGTTTTATTAAATCAGTATCGTTCATATTTGAGCAGAAGGTATATATGCAGCACTTAACAAAATAATACGTTTTCCCCAGCCGAAAGTCTCTGCTGCTGGCGTTACGTTTGCTTCAGTTTACCCAATAATTTACTATCATGTAAGCCTTCTAAAATACAAATAAATAAATACGTTTTTCGTTTTAAAGCAATTGCAGCCTTCAACTTTGTGCCTCTAAACATGCTTTTCCAGCAATTTGCACATGTGGACTTGATCATTCCGCAGTTCGGTTTTATAAAATGGTCTGCTAAGCTAAATGTCTTTTTTCCAACTTGAAATAGCAAAATCACGTTCTCTCTAACTTGAGAGCAAAATGGTAAAAACAAAGAAGGATTTAACCTTCCGTTACGTAAATATTCATTTTTAGTTCAACCGATTAGCACGAGTTTTATAATTATAAAAAAAAACACTTCCTGCAGTGCTATTATTGCATATAACATGATAACTTCGGCAACCGAGATTGCACGATTGCACGAGCGATTCGTCAAAGTGAGAGATATACTGTGTTATGAAATATAAACTATGTTAGTCGAATCAGCTAACATTAGCATACCAGGGTTAACATAGGAAGCAAAATAGTCGACACACTCTTCCCAACACACTGTGCTGAGAGGGAAGAACTCGAGCATGAAGCAACGGAACCTGTCCTATTCACAGAAGAATAACTTATGGATGCTGCAAAAGCAATGAAATGCAATAAAGCGCCAGGACCTGATGGCATAGTTGCAGAAATATTGAAACTATTGGCAACCGAACGCCCTCTTTTTTTGCTAAACATGTACAACGTATGCCTAAAAGAAGGAATTTTTCCAGAAATATGGAAAAAACAAAAACTGGTACTAATCAGTAAGGGAAGGGAGACCCAACATTAGCGTCCGCTTATAGACCGTTATGTATGCTGGATAGCGCAGGAAAACTCTTTGAGAAACTGATAAAGCATAGGCTTAGCGAAGCCGTAGTGAATAGTGGCCGCCTCTCCGACAGGCAGCATGGTTTTAGAAGTGGCAGATCTACCTTAGGAGCCATCCAAGATGTAATAGCTAGTAGTATTACTAGCCACACTGGATATTAGAAATGCTTTCAACAGTTTAAGCTGGGACGACGTAATTGAAGCCTTAAAGGTAAGATTCAAGACCCCGAATAATCTATTGAAAATTATTCGTAGCTATCTCAACAATCGCGTGCTCTTATACGAAACGCGAGAAGGGTGTAAGACTAAACAAATAACAGCAGGTGCGGCCCAAGGATCAATACTTGGACCTGAACTGTGGAGTATAAGCTACGATGAAATTTTTCGAATAGAGATGCCTGAGGATGTGCATTTGGTGGGATACGCAGATGACATTGCAGCTGTAATAATCGCCCGAAACACCGACGAAGCCAAAAGGAAGTTAAATCAGGTGATGATCCGAGTCCAGACATGGCTAGAAGACCATGGATTAAAGCTGGCCACAGAGAAAACAGAGCTAATCCTTCTAACGAACAGACGTATCCCATTAGAAGTAGTACTTGATGCCGCTTTATCGACAAAAAGAGTGGTCATGTACCTAGGAGTGCAATTAGACATAAGGTTAACCTACTGGGCGCATATAAACCATGCTGCCACAAGAGCTGCCAAGGTAAGCGGCATGTTAAGTAAGCTCATGGCAAACCTTGGAGGTCCAACGCAAAACAAGCGCAAACTTTTAATGGACACGACGAACTCGATTCTCTTATACGGATGCGAAATATGGGCAGATTCGCTAAGGGTGCAATGCCGGCGGAAAATTCTGCAATCTGTGCAACGCACCTGAGCTCTCAGAGTGGCTTCGTCATACAGAACAGTATCTGAAACAGCGGTGTTAGTTATCAGCGGAACCATCCCTATAGATATTCTAGCACAAGAGCGTAAACGGAGATGGGAGGCAAAAAACACAAGCATCCCAGTACCACACGTCTCCGATATTAGAGTTCAAACACTCACACTTTGGCAGGCAAGATGGAACTCTGAACGTTATGGTAGATGGTCAGCGAGACTAATACCCGATCTAAAACAGTGGGTAAAAAGAAAGCACGGTGAGGTTAACTATTATCTCACACAGTTTTTGTCCGGACATGGGTCCTTTCGCAAGTATTTGTGGCGAATGGGAAAAGTGAGCCATCTAAACTGCATATATGGAGATACTGAGTATGATGATGCGGAACACACCTTCTTTAAATGCGAGAGGTGGAACGTAGAGAGAACAGGTCTGCAGCGAGCTATTGGTGTATTTACACCTGAAGAAATTATCGAGAAAATGATGATAGACGAAGAAAAATGGAATGCCGTCGCAAATTTTGTGGAGGATATTATCCGAAAAAAGAAGCGCGGAATGGAAAGCTATGCTGAAGAGCATTGAGCATAGGTTTCTCAAAACAGGGGACCCTGGACGCAGGGTGAGTAAGTAAGTGCCCTTCTTAGGACGCCGTCTTGGCCCTCTACCTCGAAGCAATGCGGAAGCAGTCCCGGGGTGGAGGGAAAAATCCAAGAGAAGAGGAGGGATAGTTTTAGTGGAATCACCACACACGTAGTAGCGGCGGTTACTACATGGTGCGAAGGCATTTTTAACCCAACCTCACCGCCAAAAAAAAAAAAAAACAGGGTTAACATAAGTGATAAAACATTCAGTGAGCATGTACATTAATGAGTTACAGCTCAATAAAAATAATAATTAGTATTTATGTATTAAGTTATAATTACAAAAAGGGTCGGTTCGAATCTCGGTGAAACATCAAAATTAAGAAAACCATTTTTCTAATAGCGGTCGCCCCTCGGCAGGCAATGGCCAACCTCCGAGTGTATTTCTGCCATGAAAAAAGCTCCTCATAAATATATCTGCAGTTCGGAGTCGACTTAAACTGTAGGTCCCTCTATCTGTGGAACAACATCAAGACGCTGACCACAAATAGGAGGAGGAGCGCGGCCAAACACCCAAAAAGGACTATCGGCTAAGCAACAATAATTATTTCACCTTCTTCCTTAAATCGGAATATCAAATATTTTTGTCTTTTCATGCTGCCACATCCAATAGCACATCTCTCTGACTTTTCATCAATTGGTTATGTTGATTACTTACATTTTTTGAAAAACTCTTGTTCTCAAAGCAACTTATAGTAGAATCGCGCACGTTTGCTGCCGAACATTGGGGGAGCCCAAGATGCAAGAAGGAGACTTCTGTCTACTGTGACAGACTCCTGTTATATGCCGCTCCCATTTGGTCCCAAGCCCGAGAAATACACCTACGAGGGGCCAGTCAGATTTATAGAGTGAGTGCTTTGCGAGTAGCCCGTGCATACCGGACAGTATCTGATGATGCAATTTGCGTGATTGCGGGAAAAATTCCACTGGATATCCGAGCACGTGAACTAAACCGTCTCTATCCAAGGCAAGGTGCAAAACCTACAAGGGACCAAAAGTTGGCACAGCGAATGGCGTCACTTGATGAATGGCAGCGAAGTTGGGATCATTCTCCTAAAGGCCGCTGGACGCACGAACTTATCCCTAACCTAAACACGTGGTTACGGCGAAGGCTTGGATTTACGTGGATTACTTCCCCTCCCAGATGCTGAGCGGACATGGGTGCTTTCTGTATTATATGCACAGGTTTGGTGTCTCCGCTTCACCACTCTGCCCTGCCTGCCCAGAGAATGTTGAAGACGCACGACACGTACTCTTCTACTGTCCAAGATTCGAAAGAGAACGTGAGGAGTTAGCCACTATCCTTGGAAGACAGCCAAGTGAGACTAATTTAAGTGGCAGTATGTAAGTTTTCCAAGCAAGTATTGCGTACACTACACAAGCAGGACGAAGAAAGGCGAGCTGCTTCAGTACCCGCAGCTAGAGCAAAATAATATTAACGCCCTGTGCCGCGTCACACCGAACTTCCCGACAAGTGCTAAAGCTAACATGAAACAGTGTTCCAGAAGAGGTCGACTCAGACATACCGAGAACAATTACGGACGCTTGAGTTAATGACTCACGATCATATCATACGCAGACAAGACGGTAATGCGCACGACATTACTGCACACTTTCGAAGTTCCATTTACTTCTTAATGGAGTAATGGAGACTATCACCGGCGTATAACCTCCATACATCATAGGTAGAGAGCCTGGACGCAGATTTCTTTTGTGATTGTTATCCACAATCACGGCACCACCCTGGATGTAGTGCAATTGCGGTCCCGGGGTGGAAGTCAGCCGAAGAGGGGAGGTCTGTTTTAGTGGGAGCGTGACCCACATATCATTAGCGCCACGGCATCAATTGAATGTTTCTGACATTTTTATCCTCCCCTCCCACAAAAAAAAAAATTTAAAAAAAAAAGTAGAATCGCGCATACTCTATTCAGAGACATTAATTTTGGCTGTACTGTAAAACATAACTAAGCCCGTTCCAAAATTTCAAGCTCATAGAGATTTGATGTTAGTGAGAGTATATGAGTAGAAGAGTCTACAGGGTTTGATTGAAAAGTAATGAGCCTTCCCGCGCGGAGCGTCTTCCAAGCGATCAACCGAATCGGCTGGTGGGGGAAAATGATCGTTGGACCTTCCCCTTCCACTAGAAGCTGGTCCCAGTTCGCTGGCAACAGCGGTGCAGTCAACATCGCTCCGCGCGTGAAAGCTTTTTTAAAAGTGTGTTAGGATTTTGCAGTGGCGAAAATGCAGCGATCGTTGGAGCAACGTTACTCGATCAAATTTTGCGTAAAGCTAAACAAAACTTGTACCGAAACCATTGGGCTACTCAAGGAGGTTTACGGGGACCAATCTCTGTCCAGTGCCCAGGTAAAACGGTGACACAAGTCATTCAAGAAAGACCGGGAGGACGTCGAAGACGAACAGCGATCTGAAAGGCCTTCGACGACGCAAACAGACGAAGATGTGAACCGGGTTCGTGAACCTCTGCATTGGCCAAGATGTCCCTACAGTCCAGACCTTTCCCCTCCGAACTTCCTCTTGTTCCCGCGCCTGAAAAGAAAGCTGAAGGGGAGGCGTTTCGATTTCATCGAGGCGATCCAAAAAGCTGTGACAGCCGAATTGAACGTGATTCCGGCGGATGAGTTTAAAAAATGTTTCCTGCAGTGGAAGGACCGCCATCAGCGCTTTATTGACGCTCAACGGTCCTATTTTGAAGAATATTAGTTGTATAAGCCAAAAGGTTTAATAAAACTGCTTAAAAAAAATAAGGCTCATTACTTTTCAATCAAACCCTGTATTACTAATTCACTAAATACAGTTGTTTAAATTTTGGTACATATTTGATAAAGTGTTCGCTTATTTCAAGTGCAATACATACGAAGTCCATTTCCGACAATTTTACTCAAAAACAATGTAGACAGTTGCATACTTTAGAGCTCGAGACATTGAAAGTTATTTGCAAAATGCCACAAAACACAGCTTAGAGGCCATAACCTATTGCTGACAAAAACGTAAAGTCCAAATAAAATACCAACTAATGCTGGACATAAAATTGTGCTTTTTTGGTTGCAACATATTTATGCATTTGATGCCACAACTGCAATGCACTCGTATAGTCCAACATAGTCAGCATTGTACAAGTGGTTATGTACTTTATGCACAAATATGCAGAGAAGAAAAAGTGAAAAAAACAAAAAAATACAATTGTTTAGGGTCAGCAGAGGATTCCAAGCAAAGTTACTATGTTTGTGTTTAAACATTAGTGGTTGGTTGCCGTGCGATCAAATTGCAAATACTAACCTTACACAAGTTTTTTCGCCCTTTTTTCACATCTTTGCGGTTTAAGTAGCTAAAAAGAAATTTAGAATAAATATTTGATTTTTTTTTTGTATTCTAAAATACAACGCACGCTCGATAACGTGAACGCTCTAAAGCGTGAACAGCCCAAAACGTGAACAGACATTTGTATGCATTGACTACTCTAAAACGTGAACAAACCCAAACAGCTCTCTCACATGAACAAAAAACGATACAATTATTTGAATGTAGTTTAATGGTTAATGGTAGTAGAGGGTTAAGGTGTGGCCCTTTAGCACTGCGACCATATTGATCTATTGTGCATCCTATGCTGTCTATTGACTGTTATGAATTGTACCAGCTCCTTCTGAGGGAGTGATTGGAGGTCTTAATCTGTAAGCATGAACTTGTTTAGAAACCTTTTCCTTCTATGCGTCAACCCCGGAAATTCGATTATGAGATGTTCTATAGATTCCTCATCTTCGCAGCAAATTCTGCTGGTGCTGGTGTTAGTTATGCTTAATTTATGTAAGTGTTTGTTGCAGGTGAAGTGACCCGTGAGGGCGCCTGTGAGAGTGCAAATGCTCTTTTTGTTTAACGTGAGGGCCATGTTAGCTCTTTTAGCGTTGAAGCTTCGGAACTTTTTGGAGTGTCTAAGACCCTCTACGTTGTTCCAATGCTGATTTAATAGAGTTTTGACCCAGTATTTTACTTTTTGTTTTAGGCTGTTTTTGTTGAATCCGAACATGGGACTAGGTCCGATGAAGTTTACATCTCCCCCTTTTTTGGCTTGAAAGTCTGCCTTTTCGTTGCCGTCATATCCCTCATGTCCTGGTACCCAAATTAATGAGACATTGTTTTTGGATGACAGATTTTTGAGTGCCTTGTGGCATTCTAAGAAAGTTTTTGAGTTGTATGTGTAGCTATCTAAAGCTTTTAGAACTGATTGGCTGTCCGAGAGTATTTTGATCTTTACTCTCTTGAGGTTTCTACGTTGCATGATGTTTGCTGCTCCCATTATTGCGTATAATTCCGCTTGGAAGACGGTGGTGTCCCTGGTGAGAGTGAATGATTTGTGGATTCTGGGCCCCACTACTCCTGCTCCTACACCATAAGGTGTTTTTGATCCATCAGTGTACCATTTTTGTGAATCATCATTCATCCATTTTGGGTTTGTTTTCCACTCGTTCCTCTCAGTAAAGGTAACTGTGTATCTCAGGAAAGGTAACTGTGTATCCTTTTGTGAAACAGAGAGTTGGGTCAATGTAGTCTGAAACATGAGCCATGTTTATGGTGTTTTCGATTTTATCTAGGCTACTTAGGTGACCGGTGAGGTTGCCTAATTTGAAATTTTCTTCCATGTGTAGCATGAGTGCTTGCGTAGCTGATTCCGCTTGGATTGCTATATGAAGTGGTGGGAGATTAAGGAGTGCTTCCTTGCCAGCTGTTGAGGTAGTTCTCAGAGCCCCTGTGATGCATAGGCAAACAAGCCTTTGTACTTTTCCCAGTTTGGTTATCGCTGTTTGTTGGATTGATTTGCTCCACCATACCAGTGCCCCATACAGTATGATTGGTCTAACCATTTGGGTGTATATCCAGAGGGCCATACTAGGTCTGAGGCTAGTAATTGTTTGGTTGTCCACAAAGATTTCGTGGCTTTTTTTGTTATATTATTTATATGTGACTCCCAAGTGAGTTTTTTATCTAAAGTTGACCCTAAATACTTCCTTTAGTTCTATCACTGTTTCATTTATTTTCAATATAGGAAGCTCCAACTTTCTTTTTCTTGTGGAGGGGATTATTGTGGTTTTGTTAGGGTTGATCGACAGCCCCTTCTTTTTACACCATTCCCATGTTGCGTTCAAGGCATTTTGTATTAAGTCTGTTAGTGTCCTTTCATGGTTGCCTTTTATTATAACAGATGTGTCATCTGCATAACCAATGGTTATAAATCCCTTATTGTTTAGAAGCTGCACCAAGTCATCAACTAGTAGGGACCATAGCAGTGAAGAAAGAACTCCTCCTTGCGGACATCCCTTTACTGTTGTGACATTAAGTTCAGCTTGGCCTAACGAGGCTTTAGTAATCCTCTGATTAAGCATTTGGCTTATCCAATGTGTTAATATTGGGTTTGCACCTCTTTTCTCGAGTGCTCTTTCCATGGATTTGTAATTTGCGTTGTCGAAGGCTCCCTCTATGTCCAAGAAGGGACAGAGGGCTATCTCTTTTTGATTTAGAGCCTTTTTTATATTGACAACGAGTGTGTGCAGTGCTGTGACTGTAGATTTCCCTTTTTGGTAAGCAAATTGCAGCTTATGGAGGGGTTTTTTGAAGATTACTTTTTCTCTTCGATGGTATTCAAGTAGTTTTTCCATTGTCTTTAACATGAACCACGATAGACTGATTGTTACCTCCCTTAGGAATAAATATTACCTTCACTTTCCTCCATATCTTTGGAATATATTCCAAAATTAGACTAGCTCTGAAGATTTTCACCATGACTCGGATCAGTTCCACAGTGCCTTTGGACAGATGTGCTGGGAATATTCCATCCGGGCCTGGTGATTTAAAGGGTTTAAAGGAGTTAATTGCCCACTCTACCCTTTCAAAATTTATGATTTTATTGACAAATGAGACCGTCGATCTCCATTGATGGTGAGTTGCCATGTCTAGACTATTGTCGAGTGATAGGTCATGACTTTTACAATCTGGGATGTGAGCCTTTAGAAGAAGCTCTAGTGTTTCTACGAATGTGTTGGTAACAGTTCCGTTAAGACATTTTAGTGTGCCTATGTAGTGTACATTGATCTCAAGTAATTCTGAAATTGGGGAATCCCCTAATTATAAAATAGGCATTTTATTCGTAATTGCATGTAAGGAGTAAAATATTTCAGCCGCGGTTTTGGTTTTGCAAAGAGTGTTTCGTCTTATGTTTTCTGGTGAAAATGAGTTCTAAAGAAACCGTGTGTTTGACATTAAAGCAAAAGGCTAAAATTCTCGGCTTTTTAAAAAAAGGCTCATCTGTGACGATTTTAGCAAAGAAATATAATGTTGCTAAATCAACAATTTGTAATATTAAAGCGAAAAAGCAAGTGATTTTAAATTGCGTAAACAAACGTATTGTGGACCTGGAAATAGAAAAACAATGCGTTCTTCAGAGTTGCCCAAAATGGAGAGAACTCTGTATCGTTGGTTTATCCGAATACGAGATAAAAACTGACCAGTAATTGCCTAATGTTGAAAGAAAAAGCAAAAACACTGCATGCAAAATTAAAAAAAAATTAACCAAACTTCTTTGCTAGTGATGGATGGCTCCACGGATTCAAGAAGAGGTGCGTTATTCGTCTTCGTAAAATATCAGGCGAAAAACTGTCTTCGCAACCTCAGCTAGCGGATCCGTTTAAAGAAAAACTTAAAGCTAAAATGGCCGAATTGGAGTTGTGCAACGATCAGTTATATAATGCTGATGAGTCGGGGTTATTCTGGAGACTTTTGCCAGAGAAAACGTACAGGTCAGGTTTGGAGTAGAGAGCCCCAGGGGTACAGTCCGAGAAGCAGCGGATCACGTTTTTATGCTGTTCGAACGCCACTGGATCCCACAAACTTAAGCTTTTGGTAATTGGCTGCTTTAAAAACTTTCAGTGTCCCACCGACTATAAGAGCTCGAAATCCGCCTGGATGATGTCGGCTATTTTCAAGCAGTGGTTTCATGAGTCATTTGTTCCACAGCAGAATATTCCTTTTAAGTTTTGTCCGATTTTTAAGGTTAACTTTTTGTTTTTTAATGTTATATCGTTTTTAAAGGAAAAAGCCTTACCAATTAAAGCTCTCCTCCTAATCGTCAACGCTCCTTCTCACCCAAATGAAGCTAAACTTACAACGGAGAATGGGCAAATTTCGGCAATGTTTATGGCACCAAACGTTACTCCCCTCATTCAACCGATGGATCAGAATGCAATAAAAATCACTAAGTTGCATTACAGAAACAGCCTTCTAGCTTCAATAGCGGCGACAAAGTCTGATTTGCTCGAGTCGTTGAAAAAAATTAATTTAAAAACAGCTATAAATCTTTTGGATGCGGCTTGGTTTCGTGTTGGTGAAGCAACATTAGCTAAGTGCTGGAACAGTATTTTAAATTTTGCGGTAAACAATGATGATCCCGAAGATAATGTTCCGTTGGCGATTTTAAAAGAAAAATGGGAAGCTGAACTTCGCACCTTGATGAAAAACACCGTCGTTCTCCTTAGTAGTTTAAATCCTGAGGTTCATTCGAGTTCATAGATATGCTCAAAGATATGTATGTGGGTTATTGAAAAAACTTTTTTATTAAAAATTTCAGATTGAATTCATGTTACCAGCCATTCATGAATAGAACGAAGATGTCGAGGAGTGCAATGCAGACGACGATCATCAACAAGAGGACGAATCCGATGATGACAGCGTATCAGAGCAACTGGGGAAAATTAAGCCGACTGAAGCAGTTGAAATTTTCAACAAGGCGTTAATATGGGCTGGTCATAAGGACGTCGATCAAAATGATATGAGTGTGCTAAGACGGTTAAGGGAGAAAGCTTTCAAGTTTTAGAAAAATAGAAAATACAAAAAAAGATGACTGATTGTTTTTTAAATAAAACCATCGTATGACTTAATTTTCAATTAATATGTAACGAAAACAAGAATAAAATGTGAATTTAAATGTGAAAAAATATATTTACTTAGTCTTTTTGGGCATTCCAAAACGTGAACACTTTTGTTAACGTGAACGCCATTGGTTTGAATTAGTTCACGTTATCGAGCGTGCGCTGTATATTCAAATGTATAAGTAAATTGTAAACGAAGGGTTTCGAGTAAAAGTTGTGTAATTTTATGAATTCTTTCTTTGAAGAAAGTCCAAAAATTTTCGTAGCCTGCAAAACTAAGTTTTGAGCCAATTGCAAGAAAGTTATTTGCACTTGAGCCAACTTCTGCGCCCTTGAGTCTCTACACAAACATAAATGTATGTACCATAAATATTTATCAATGTGTATGTATTGTATGTATATGAAAATGTCGTTAAGAGTTGTTTACTAATGGATGTTTACGTATAAAAATTTTGTTAGGAATACCCATCAAACTCTCTGGTTTTGTTGTTCTTTCTACATTAGGATGGCAAAAAAAAAATTCTTTAGTTGATATTATCCCCTAAATTTGTTCTAAGGCTAGAAAATAGACACAAATATTTTTATAATTTTTATTTTTTTTTATTTAACATTTACCCGTACCGCCAACGCTTTGAAGTTGACCATTGGGATTTCCATGGAAAAATGCACTTTCTCTAAAATGTGTATAAAATATTTATAGATGGATACTATTTTATTTCCCTCTCAATTTCTCTCCACAAATATCCAAAATATGACACCCTAATGAATGATGGTGCGCCCTACAATTGTGGCCGACTCTCAATGTTAAACTCATCTCTGCTAAGCCAAAATAAGCATAGCCTTGGCACACTGATTTCTGTTATAACAGAGTACTGCCTTATGGGTTAGATGTGCAGACACATGTGTACATAACTTCTACAGAATCTGTGTGAGCAAAGAAGAGGAAGAGACGAGCTCTCACCTTCTGTGTCAATATTCTGCTCTTTCCGACGTAGATTCACCACTTTAGGGAGACAATTTTTTATGAGTTGGAAGATATCAGTACTGTGGAAATCAGGAATCTTCTTAAATTTTTGAAAAGTTTACATTGGTTTTAAGGAGATCAGGACAAGTTTCCCATGCGGTACCACAATGGTCTTTAAGCCTTAGGATGTCTCAATCTCGCCATTGACAATTAAAAGTTTGATGTTATTAAGGACTTTGTCTACCAAGGACCCAACATTAACACCAACAACAACGTCAGGCAAGAGGTCCCGCAAAAAATAGCTCTTTCCAACAGGTGCGCTTTAGGGCTCGGCAGGCAATTGAAAAGCAGAGCCTTCTCGCGACGTACCGAAAAAATGTTCTATCAATCACTCATCTCACCGGTCTTACTTTATGGAGCTGAGTCTTGGACATTGACGAACCGAACGGCCCATCGTGTTTAGAAGCGTTCGTGAGAAAAATTCCTCGCAAGATCTCTGGTCCGATTTGCGTGCATGATGCATTTCGGATAAGATCGACATCGACGTTGTGAAGCGCATTAAAATTCAGTGACTACACTGGTTAGCTCACGTTGAGCGAATGGACAACAGCGTTCCAGCAACTAAGGTGCTCTTTTCGCAATGTATTGGTGAAACTCGCAGAAAATGATGTCCTCATCCACGTTGAAAAGACCAAGTCGAGGACGATCTGACCGCTTTCGGTGTTTCTAATTAGTTTCAACGCGCGCAATAAAGAGGCGATTGGCGCAACATTTTGGTAGCGGCCAAGACAGACCATCGGTTGCAGTTGCCAGCTGTTAGTGAGTAAGTAGTGTCTCATAGTGGACAACCGCTACAACCTAATCTAACATTATACCCAATTCTTAATAAAAAAATATATAAATAAATATTAATAAGAATAACTTCAGATAAACAAATTTTAAAAGTATACTACTTTTTGTGTTAGCAGTGGTTACCTTTTGAAATCAATTTCTGTCATAAAAAAGGTCTTCATGAAAACGATATGCTTCCAGAAAAGTATTATACGGCAACATCATTAAGTATACTATGATACATATTCGAGCAGATGCAAGAGCTCACGGTCTAGAACGTTTACAAATGTGGGAGAGGTATTTCGAAAATTCACGTCCTTATCGACAAACTGTTCATCTTGGAAAGAACTTTTTCGATACGTACAGGAAAAGAAGCAAGTGTAACCGAGGACTCAAATCTGTCGGATCGACGCTTTTCTCAACAAATCGGCTTGCCCGTCTCTTAGGTGAAAATTTTTTCACAAAGCTCTACGTCTTTAGCTGTATAAAATCTAACTGGTACAAAAATTTCAACCACTGAAGGGAGGGACATTCTGTAAATGGACTGGAACCACTGGAAGCTGCAAAGTATTGTTTGTGTTCCACCGTCTATAAGAATGCGGTTATTTTGTACGACTAAGCAAAATTTCCAGTAATGTGCACTTTCACATAAGCCTATGAAAGATATCATTTCTTGTAAAAGTCTCTGTTTGATGTGGGCTATATTCAACTTTTTTGCTTGCTACCTCAGAATCAACTTCTTCTTCTTAATTGGCGCTATAACCGCTCACGCGATTTTGGCCTGATCTTTCCAACGCAGAGGAGGCTCTAAAAGTTTCCAACAAAAAAAATAGTGCAACATGTCATAGAGTGCACGTACCTTCTCTTAACCGGGACGAACTTTCAGTTACTGAATCAACGCACGACATGAACCACCATTTCCATTTGAAAATATGCTTATATTCGCCCCAAAAAGCATCCATTACATCAATGAACTTGGCATTGACAAAAAATGTATACAAACTCATTTATGATAAAATACGAAATAGTTTCATAACTAAAATCAGAAACAACTAAACGTTGTAGTTTTCGTATTTCTTTCTCAAAAAACAAAAACAAAAAAACACAATCTTAGCTTGCTTCTCCACATCCTCGCTCAGCTTACACTCATAAACGTAAATTTTGGCAATTTGCTGCTAGACCTCCTCTTAGTTGCTCTGCACACGCACACACTTGTGCTGCTCACGAGACACAATGCTATCCCGCGAGAATCGTATAAATCCTCTGGTAAAAGAATATCCACAAAATGCAGTGTTGTAAAGTTTATTTCTTGCAAAAGCCCTTCAGCGCAGTGTTCTTCGATGTGCCTGAGCAATATTTTATTGCGTTCGACTGCAGCTCGAATTTATACATTTACTTGTAATAGGGTGGTCCAAAAAAAAATTTGTATGCTGCCGCCCCCAAAATAGTAAAGAATGAAAAATAAAAAGACCCGTATTTTTTTTTTTTAATCAGACCATATTTAATGGTGCCGCCGGGGCTTTGAAATATCCCATGTATTTTGCATGGGAAAAAAATACTTTTTCGTAGATTTCATGTAAAAACCTGGAAAATGAATATATTTTAACCGGATAACTCAGTTTCTCTTCATAATTGGTCAGGGAATAACAACCAATTATGAAATAATTAATTTTTTTTGTATTAACTATTTTCATAAAAGTAATATAAAATATTGTTTTTCGATTTTTTCTTAGATTTTCGTTTTATGGGGGCTTTTTGGGGTTCTATAAAAAATAGTTAATACAAAAAAATTAATTATTTCATAATTGGTTGTTATTCCCTGACCAATTATGAAGAGAAACTGAGGTATCCGGTTAAAATATATTCATTTTCCAGGTTTTTACATGAAATCTACGAAAAAGTATTTTTTTCCCATGCAAAATACATGGGATATTTCAAAGCCCCGGCGGCACCATTAAATATGGTCTGATTAAAAAAAAAAAATACGGGTCTTTTTATTTTTCATTCTTTACCATTATGGGGGGCGGCAGCATAAAAATTTTAATATACATTTTTTCCCATGCATTTTTGGACCACCCTAACTTGTATATATAGGGCAATAACAGCAAGCACATAACAATAACAATAGCAAATATGACTTTAATAGACTCCACTATGGCTCAGCCAAGTAAGAATTGTGTTGGCCAAAAAAAGTGGCTGAGTTGTTCTACTTTTTGCGTCATTGCAATAAAAGTTTGTTCTTTATTCACCAACGGTTACGAAGAAAACCTCTACTTAAACGTGTGCGTACTTGGCAAATGGGCAATGTCGTCGTTGGGTTTATGGCTTATTGACATTGAAAACACATTTCCATATAAGAGAACTGGTAATAGTCCGATTATTGTTAACGGAAATGTAAATGTGTGTCGAGTAAATTTTGCGTCATGCAAACCTCTTTGAGGCTGGCGTCAAGGAAAGATACACTGAAAGAATCCGCTTACTGATTGCAAGATTTTTCAATCAACTTCCCATAGTAAAGGGCGGCTGGACTTGCAAGATGAGGTACTACTAATCAGATATTGTTCTTCTTAATTGGTGCGACAACCGCTTACGAGATTTTGGCCGAGTTTAACAAAGCGCGCCAGTCGTTTTTTTCTCCTGCTAACCGGTGCCAGTTCGACACGCCATGTAAAATTAAATTCTTCTCCACCTGATATTTCCAGCACAGAGGATACCTTCATATTCCGCTGCTACCACTAGCTGGAACCGCATCGAATACTTTCAGAGCCGGAGCGTTTGCATCCATTCGGACGACATGACCCAGCCAGCGTAGCCGCTGGATCTTTATTCGCTGCGCCACGTCTAGATCACTCGTGGAAAATAATTTGGTAGCTCTCATGCCGCAAGCCACTTGAAAACTGCCACCACTTACAGAAATTTTACTCAAATTTAGTCAAGTTTATGAAGGATGAACCAGACCACAATTTGTCGGATGCCTATGAAACCAGAGTCAACATAGAGTCGGGAAAATAATATATAAAAAAGTCTATAGAAGTATACACTTCCTGTCTTCACTGACAGCTGCAAGATGAAATTGGGAGTCGGTAGGGGTTTTCTCTAAATCAGCCAAGGAATCTTTAAAACTACCCTTAAAACTGTAAAATACTGCTGATGTTTTTCAGGCAGAACTTTTTTCGATCATGCGGACATGCAGAATGCTTAGGGAACACGGGAGTGAGAGAGATGTAAACACTTTCACTAATCAATCTGAGGTCAAGGTTCTGACGACGATATGGGTGTACCATATTGGTCGATTCCTGTAAGGAAGAGATCAAATCTCTTTGGTGTGCAGGTAACATATCTCTGATCAGGGTTGTAGGAGATAAGAGCATAGAGGGAAATTAAATTTCTGATGAGCGTGCAAGAGAATGGTCATTTGAATTGCTCTCAGAGGTCTCGCGCCCTGTAATCGGCATCCCCAGATTTTTGTTAAAGAGGAATTGTAGGAGATATATATCTGATGCCTTCGAGCTTCTAATAAGCTATTGCTTATTATAATCAGTTTTTACGGAAAGAGGGAGTTTGCCAGAAATTTTTGGAGTGAAACTTCCTAGGCGTCGGTGGACGAGCGAAAATGGAGTTTAAAATTTCAAGGCCATGCAACGTTTTGGGCATTTTCGTTCCGCGAGAGAGAAAAAAGATATAACGTAGAGGAAAAGGAGAGTTATACCTTATATATATCTTAGATACACTTTACGCTATTTTCCTGAGATTTTTCTTGAGCCTGGTAATTTCTAGTGAGAAATAACACTGCTTACTTTTTGGCGTTATATTTCCTTGGTGCCTATTGTTTGGAGCTATTTTTGGCCTCCATTTTTTTTAGCGTTTTTAGTTTTGGTGCCTACTTTTTGGCGCTTATTTCCGTTTCCTGGCTAGTGCTTGTGCGTACTATAAAGTGCTACACATTCCGGCGTCGGACTTATTGGTATTGCCTTGTGGTCATTTGTGCCGTTGCTGCGGTCCTGGAATCGCTGCGTTTGTGCGGGTGATAAACGCTCGGAGTAGTGCGCGTTGTTGCCACGGTTTGTGTCCGGCGTTTTCCTACACCGGTCGACCCTTCTCCGTTTTTTGTAAATTTTGTCTATTTGTATTCTCTGCAAATGTTGTGAATTTATTTAGATATATATTCTTTCTCTCTCTCTCTCTCTCTCTCTCCCTGTCATTCTCTCTCGGGTCTCTCTCTCTTTCTTTGTCTGCCCTGAAAGCTTCACTTCTGTTATGTGTACTACGCTACACGCACTTTTTTTATAGCGATCGCCCCTCAGCAGGTCTTGAGAAACTGTTGAGTGCATTTCAGCCATAAAAAAGTTCTTCATAAAAACCGTCTGCCATTCGGAATTGACATAAAACTGTAGGGTTGCATATACCTATAATAAGCCACAAAGCTCTAAGGCCCTCCTTTAGGATTTTCAGGAATGCAGCATTTTCTGCATAGTTGAACAAAAAGTTGGATCACGCCATAGGTTACTAAATGGGAGATTGAAATATAATATTTCTTAGTAGAAAAAAGTCTTAACTCATCCCTTTAGAATATTATTTAAGAAAACGCGAAGAAATGAAGAAACGATTTCTCATGCCCCTATGTTTAATATCCAGCTGAAAACAGAATAATCCGAAACACTTTCCTCCTTTAAAGGAATCTCCAGAAGAACAAATGAACAAATCTCCCCCATGGTACAGATCTTCAGGAAAATAACCAGCACTCGTACGCAGTCAACTTAGAAGGGGGTATCTTCAGTAGGAGGAAAAATATGTCTATGTAGAAGAAAATCATATCCGAGCGTCTTTCATCTAAATGTATCAGTCTGTATCGGTCCGATACCATCAGTATGTGTGTAAAGACTAATCTACAGAGATCTATAATTTGGTAATAATATCGTCAAGAATTTAAAATCTATTGATATAAGCCCCCTCAGAAGACCTGTAGTGTAGAGAAAGGATAAACTTTCTATAGCGGGTCCGCAATCTTATTTCAAACACACAAAGGAAGTATGCAGTGGCAGCTAAGTTGCACTCAAGACTCTATCATTTATTGAGATGCAGTCATGGAGAGCATATAAAGACTAAACTTCCTAGAGGGGGGTCCAAAATCTCGCCCCACAAAACCATTACCAGGAAGAAGGAGGCATCTAACTTAGCTAGCGAGGCTGCAGAAACCACTTCTTATAGCGCTAGCCATAGTGCCTGGGAATGCATACGCATATTTACAATGGACGACCACTATTTGGAAATATTTACCAATGTTTCTCATCCGTTTGGTAGAATAAGGCTTTCGACTTCTTAGGCCAACAGCAGATATCCCATAAAAAAGGGGGCCGATTTTATATCGGTGTAAAATGCTTGATACGGTTCATCAGGGTACTTAAGGGTACTTCAAGAAAGCACTCCAGTCGGGTCTGATATGAGATATGACGATGGTTTGGGTACACAGGTATAACTAGAATGCTATACCCAACTCCTACTTTTGCAGCTTTCATGTGTCTTGGAGCTGAACAATCCATGTGCGAGATAAAAGAAGCCAAGCAGTCGTGACAGAAAAAAAGAGAATTGCAGTATGATAATACGGAGCCTGAAGTGTTTCTACACCAGGCGTTGCGACCAGAACTGCGCTGATTTTTCACAACAAATTGTATATTCCTCACAAAGTTAGCACTTCGACTGATTTTTCTCAGTGTCTTCACGCCACAAACTCCATTAAATCAACATTTGCCCCATGAATCTACGTAGATGATCGGTATGTGCGAATGTGCAAAAAAATGTCAGCAGAATTATGTTTTTATACCACCACACATTACAACTGGATTGCGGCGTAAACGATAGCTTACTGCCAGAGGAAGAAGAGCAGAAAAAACGCCTGCAACAGGAAACGTGAAAAAAGGATTGCCCAGGAAATGGAAATGACAATCGCGGACCATTTGGACGTTGAAAAAGCAGTTAATAACAACCATTTGTTTGGCAGGCGATAGCGAATTGATTGTCATATGATATGGAAGCGGACTAGAGATATGGATAGCAGCAGGCAATAATGGGAACTGAAAGGGAGAAATACCAAAAATGTGGAAAATTAAAGTCAATACCGGCGAAGCGTCTGATAACCTTTTTTTTCATTATATTGAAAAACATGTGCTTTCTACTAGAAATTCAAACTATTTCATTGAAACTCCTTTTGTAAAAAAATAAAATAGCGGTTAGAAATATTGGAACTTTATGAGTTTTCCCACATGACAAAAATGTTTTATTTCGAAAACGCGTGTGGTTTTGTGTGAAATATACAGCGACAGTAGCCGAAAGAGCCTGGTTCTCGTCAGACACTTAACTCTTTACCTTTGACTCCCAATGCCATATTCTGGTAACCGTGTATTCTGATGGGCTAAACCTGGTGAAGAGTAACTGTTTGAGTCACCTTGACCTATTCAAGTTCTTGGAAATCCGTGCGTTTACGGAGGGACTGTACAATGGCGGCAGAAATGTCTAGTTATTTTGGCCAACGGCGGCATCCACAAACCACCAAGAGATTTACCACTGGAGAACTTAGACACCCAAAAGTTGATAGATCCTACTAAGCTGTTGCCATGAGCTTGTAACACTCGCGGAATATCTGTCTGAATACAAACAAATCCAAACAGGAATCAACTCCTCAAGGAGGTAATCCGGTATGGACTAATCTCCCCGAAACCAGCGACAGGCACAAAGATTCTGGGGATGCCAAATTCATGTTTTTATATAAATAATTATAACCCTACTATAGCTCAATCCGCTTCCACGGCCCTCTGCTTCCCCAGAGGCAGAGACACATCAATTTTCAATGGGATTGTGATTAGCTTAGCGAGAGTGCTTAGCTGAGGATGGAAACGAGAGTGAAAAGATTACCTGAACTTCGAGTACCACTTTATATAATTTCTCTTTATAGCTCCTATTGCCTCTTAGTGCACACCCACTGTGCGTCTAACTACTTTTTTTGGTGGAAATTTTCGAACCTTGTGGTAACCTTATCCTACGTTTTCAGACGTACTAAGGATATTCGACATGAAGTCAGTAATCTTATATGGGTGTGAAACATGGAATATAAAATAGTGCGTCCTACAAACCTTGGAAGATTATGCGGATATTCTGGTCCGACGTTATAAACTATGCTGACCTTTGGGATGCGACCAAGCAAGCATCTATCCACATAGAAATCCCGCGTCGTAAGTGGAAATGGATCGAGCATACGTTGTGTTAACCCCAAGATGACATCACAAGAGCAGTTCAAGACTAGAGCCTTCAAAACCGTCGGAGATACGGGAAACCAAGCGAAAAGCAAGCCATTCCTGGAACCAAATTAAATTCTTAATTCTTTAATAAACTAAATTATAATTTGTTTATTGGCGACCTACATATGTTCCATCTAGGAACCATGAAAAAAAAATTATATGAACTTATCTGGCTATTTGCCAAGAATCGCGTTCACTTTGGTTAATTCTTGATGAACATAGAACAAAGAATTTACTAAGGTTCTCAAAGCCGAACCTATGACTTTTCAGGAGAACACTAACAGAGCACTTACCTATCTGTGAAATGGTTCTCCAGGTGGGATCCCCATATAACAATTTTGTGGAACCACTTCTTCGAGGATTTGGGATATACAAACGAAATCTCTCTAGAAAAGCCGAATGATTTGCTAAAAACTCGAAATAGTTTAACAAATAACGATAGAACTAGAGAAATCTTTCTTGGGTACTATAATGGGCGTATAAAGGGGCTAAGGAATTAACTATTTTCTGAGCAGCACATCTAGTTGGAGTCAATATAATGAGACCTCGCGTCTCTGTGCTGCTTCGATTAGGAGAAACGTCGAATGATATGACTCTCATTGATTCTTCGAGGTGTCTAACCGCTTAGTTTTGAGGGTGTTTATCTTCACTGATAACCTTGGCCCCACCGTTGAGAACCAAAGAGAACGCAGTACTATTTTTGGCTGCTATTGGTAACATACCGAGTATTTTTTGTAAGAACTTGAGAACTTAAAATGATAATACAAAACAGAAAAGTTGTTGGAATGAGTTTTTCTTTATTATAATCTGGTAGATAATTTCAGAATTCCGCCGTGGCTACGAGTTACATGCACCATTCGGGCAGTCCAATTTTCGACTACTTTGTCCAATTAATCTAAAAGCGGTCTATCAGTAAAAATGCGACGCAAACGATAGTCATTTGGCTTCAACTCTTACAGGAGCTGTATTTTATAGGCACGTAAACCAAGATACTTACGTAAAACTGTCCACGTAGTTCAAGGACAAAGGCCAACCTTTTGGGAAGGACGACGAATTGATATTCTTCTTCAACTCTTCGCTCTAAAAAACTTCGCGCACAGATCATTTATTTTAATTGTAGTTTTCAAAGTAAATTTCCACAACTAGGAAGCGTTATTCTGGCGTTAAACGATTTATGAAACGATTGCCAAACTTACTGATCGGAAAAGTCAAAACAGTTTGCCATTCTCACGCAGCTAAAAACAGCCTGATTGTTTTTACTTTAACCACCGATGGCAATGACTGGTCAACAAAATTTAGATCGGATGCATTTAATATCTAATGATCTTATCCCGCCGATTCTTCTTCTTAATTGGCGCGATAACCGCTAACGCGATTTTGGCCGAGTTTAACCAAGCGCGCCAATCGTTTCTTTCTCGTGCTAACCGGCGCCAATTGGACACACCAAGGGAAGCCAAGTCCTTCTCCACCTGATCTTTCCAACGCAGAGGAGGCCTTCCTCTTCCTCTGCTACCGCAAGATGGTACCGCATCGAATACTTTCAAAGCCGGAGCGTTTGTATCCATTCGGACGACATGACCCCGCCAACGTAGCCGCTAGATCTTTATTCGCTGCGCTATGTCTATGACGTCGTAAAGCTCATACAGCTCATCGTTCCATCGTCTGCGATATTCGCCGTTGCCAACGTGCAAAGGTCCAAAAATCTTACGCAGAATCTTTCTCTCCAACACTCCAAGCGTCGCTTCATCGGATGTTGTCATCCTTCAAGCTTCTGCACCATACATTAGGACGGGCATGATGAGAGCCTTGTAGAGTGTTAGTTTTGTTCGTCGAGAGAGGACTTTACTGCTTTACTGCTCAGTTGCCTACTTAGACCAAAGTAGCACTGGTTGGCAAGAGAGATTCTACGTTGGATTTCAAGGCTGACATTGTTATCGGTGGTAATGCTGGTTCCTAAATAAACGAAGTCTTTTATAACCTCGAAATTATAACTGTCACCAGAGCTTATTTGCAACATAAGTGAAGTTGAAGGATCTGAAATTCCCTCCGTATTTCATTAAAGCCTGAAAATCATTAGCTTATTTTTGAAGCTTTCTAAATTTCATTGATCATCTCAATATGAGCTCGCTACCAATTATACTAAATATGTAAATTTCCTTAATTCCACCTAAGTATGCGTCATATCTACAAGTACTCTTGGTCCCATGCTCCCACACTGCATTAAAACTAAGCCTTCTACTCACATGCATCGCCTCAAACCTACTTATCAGTTAATTCGATGGGGTTAAATATTCGCTGACGTAGTGTCTGGGCATTTAAAAATCTCCAACGTTTACTCAGTTGTGTTTGTATAGTTTCTTGCACACAACCCACCTAAGTACTTCCGCCTCCAACGTCTGCCCAGAAGAGTGAAAGAAAAACTCTGCATGCTGATATGGCACGTCGCTGTATTGGAATTGATGTGTCGATAGTAAATGTCATTGACGAAATGACAAATGTCTCCGCAATAGATTTGCTGTTTTATGGTTTGTTTACAGAGAGATTTACTCACTCGCACACAAGAACACATAACCACAATGCACGAGTATTTATGTATATGTGTATGTGCATGTTAATGTAACTTCGAACTCTCACTACTTTCACAGCTGCAGCAGTTACATATTTGGTGTGCAGTAAAAGGGTGAAAGCTATGTGTGGACGGCGCGGCCTGTAGGAAAATAAAAATAGTTTTGAAGTAGTGCGCAACTAGTGAATTTGTAATGATAAACAGTTGGTGTTACTTCTGAATTTCACGCAAGCAAGAGATAGATTTTGATTTAAAAAGGGAGTGTAAAAGTTGAAGAGGACTAAATTAAGTGTCTTTTAGAAGCTTTGGTTTTAAGTAGGTGTGCAAAGTATGGACGTTAAAAACTACTGGCATTAATCAACGGTTGGTACTTGAGAGAAAAATATTGCGAAAAAAATATGGACCTGTAATAGGAGAGAACAACTCGAAAGGCAGTCGAAGGCCAAAGAAGAAGACGCCCCAGAAAGAGATGGCTCGAATGTGTGGATGTTAGCCTCGAAAAGCTAAACTTGCGGCGCTGGAAGGAGGTAGCCTTAGATAGAGACAGATGAATTTTGAATGACTTCAGGCTTGCACTTAATTAAATTAAAACTTAAAGGCAATAAGTCTGCGAGCTCACTTTTTATTTTCTTTTGAAAATTTCAAAATTTGAGAAAGTACTTACTTTCTGTGTACTCATTGAATTGTATTATTTAATTTTTTTTTTTTATAACGTTTGAAACTTTGGTTTATATGATATTTGTTTTGAAATTAAGCATTTTTTTATAAAATATTAATCCAAATTAAAACAAACAAAGAAAAGTAGCTAAAACTGGCACAAATATCGCCAATTAGATGGGCGCAACTTTGCATCATAATTTTTTAAGAGTAATTAGAGATTTCTGTTAAGCTAAGAAGTATTCTAAAGTAAGTAAGATAGGAACAAGATTGCGCCCAGCAGAGAGTGCGTGACGTAACACAATTAATTTAGCACTTTTTTATACCCGAAATGCGAAAATTTTTGAGTTTGGTGTCTGTTTCTTTTTTTAATTTAAAGCTACCAAAAATTTTAGTTAAAAAAAAAAAACATTTGTATAATTACTTTTTATATACTCCTGCATTTAAAGCTTATGCTGAGAAGATTTCAGTGCTATTGAAAATTGGTTGATTCCTATAAAATTTGATGTTTTGGAAATACAAATCTCATTTTTTGCTTATTTGAGGTTATTCGATACGCGTCACTCTCTTTCTCTCTCTCTGTTATATTCTAACGCCTTGTATATAATATAAACGTGGTTCTCTTCTGCTCCTACAATACGTGTAACGTCGTACGACTTAGGCTAGACCTTTAGCGTAGGAGTTGGAGAAAAGACAAAGGCCCGCACAAAAGGGAGACGTGAATAACCTAAAGTGTATCTAAGATATATATAAGGTATAGCTCTCTCTCTCCTTTTCCTCTATGTCATATCTTTTTCTCTCTCGTGGAACGAAAGTGCCCAGAACGTTGCATGGCCTTGAAATTTTACTCTCCATTCTCGCTCTTCCATCGACGCCTAAGAAGTTTCATTACAAAAAACCAGATAATACTGAAAAGCCATAACACTTTTTTTTGAAGAAGGAGTACCTTATCTTGTTAAAAAGTAAATAAATTTCTTGCGGTACATGTGGTAACTCACAACGTTGGGCAATCGGATGGCAACACCAAAACTGGCCGGGCGTAAACCGCAGCCAAGCTTCCATATACATTTTGTTCTTGAGAGTTAAAAGGACGTTTTGCAGCGAACACAAGTTTTAGTTTTTTAGTGTTTTAGTTTTATAGTCATCGTTATCTTTCCATGTTCATTTGTCATTTTATATTAATGTATCGTTTAAAAGTTAAGCAATTAAAGTACAACATTTTTTAGTCGTCGCCAGCCAACATTCTCTAAAACTTGTTCTCTGCCACCATCCTTTGCAAGTCATCTCCGGGTCGCCAGTAACAGTTACTCATCGATTAAAGACAGTTACTCGTCGTTTAAAGACAGTTACTCGTCGTTTAAAGACAGTTACTTATCGTTTAAAGACAGTGACTCATCGTTCTTAAGACATTTTACTCGTCGTTCTAAAGACTCTAATGCGAACAAGAGCCCAAATGAGTCAAGGAACCAGTGCAGAAGATGGGGATCTCAATGAGACGGTCACTCAAACAACATCTGACCCCGCGCCGCCACGTCCAAGTGCACAAACAGATAACTTAAACGCGTTGGTCGCCTCAATTCAGGCCTTGCGTGCATCAATTGTCGAGCTCCGAAATGACACAAATATCCAGCGTTCGGATATTCAACAATTGCGTCAACGTCTCGAAATCAATCAATTTGAACAGCCTCAATGGCAAGCACCGCTTCAGCCAGCAAGCGAACAGGATATAGTCGTCCCTTTAGACACACAGCAGTCATTCCCGCCAACAGTTGCATCATTGCCGCCAACTACGTTAAGACAGTCGAATCCTGTGCCAGTTTTCGCGGACAGCGCCGCTACGAGACTGCATCCTCTGCCTATGTTCGACGGAAACCCGGAGGATTGGCCACTGTTCATCGCGAGTTACCGTGATACTACTGCAGAGTTTGGTTACAATGGTAGGCAAAATCTCATGCGCCTACAAAGAGCTTTGCAGGGCGAAGCAAGGCAAGCCGTCAAATCACTACTCATTCATCCGGACGACGTGTCCAACGTTTTGAGTGAACTGCAATTTAATTTCGGCCGCTCAGATTTGCTCATACGTTCCCAGCTGCAAAGGGTGCAACACTTCCCGAGTATCACCGAGAGCCGCCTTGATCAGATTTTAGAATTCTCGACGCGAGTGCGAAACATTGTAGCCTTTTTCAAATCAGCAAAATGCGAACACCACTTGGTGAACCCTACCTTGTTGGAGCAACTTGTGACCAAACTGCCATCGTCAAAACAATATGAATGGAGCAAGCGCGCTGCAGAAATATCGCCGTTTCCGACAGTTGGAAACTTTGCTGATTGGTTAAGTGACCTGGCCAAAGTTGTTGCGTTGATGCCAAAAATAGCCGACAAAAATGTGCCACCGTCACTTGCGCGTCAAACTAATCAACTAACAAGTAGCCGCCAGACAGCATTAGCAGGAGGTGGTAGCCGCCGATTCCTCCATAGTAGTGAGATACAACGTGATCAACAATCAACCAACCGATGCGTTCAATGTTGCCAAAACCATATTTTGCCGGAATGTCAACGTTTCAACAGTAGTAGCGTCAACAATAGATGGGATTTAGTTAAACGCCACCAACTATGCTTCGGATGTCTTACAAATGGGCACAACTTATCAACATGTCAGCGAAGGACAGCATGCGGCGTCAATGGTTGCCAGCGGAAGCACCACCAGCTGTTGCACTCGCAAAACGACAAAAGCCGACCAGCCCCCAGCGAGGGTCAAGTGGAACACGTGTTCAATTGCCATCAGAGAAGTCAGTCAACTTTGTTCAAAATCCTGCCTGTAACATTGTATGGACCACGAGGTAAAACGGAAGTTTACGCCATGATCGACGAAGGTTCTTCGGTGTCATTGTTAAGTGACAGCATCGCCACCAGTCTGGGGTTGCAAGGACCAGCATCGCTTCTGTCGTTGCAATGGTACGGCAGAAACAAAACAACAGAGAAGTCACGTAAAGTCACGCTTGAGTTACGAGGTCCACATGCTAGTCACAATTTCGCAATAAAAAATGTGCGGACCGTTCGAAGTCTTAATTTGCCACTACAATCCTTTGACAAGAGTAAGTACAACCATTTAGAAACATTGCCTTTGCCGAACTATACAGAGGTCAGGCCAGACCTACTGCTTGGGTTAGACAACTCGTTTCTGGGTATTGCTCGTGAGGTCGTCGACAATGGTCCCGACCAACCAATCGCCGCCAAGACAAAGTTGGGTTGGATGGTTTACGGGCCACTCCAGGGTATCACCACTACAGTATCAAGAGTGATGCTAGTCAGAGAGTCAACCGCACTGACACAATTGCACGAGCTGGTAGAAAATTATATTGCAGTCGATAGTTTAGCTATTAGATCTCCGGTCAATGTCGAACTGGAATCTGATGCGGACAAACGTGCAAGAAGTATATTAGAACGAACTACCATACACAAAGGGTGTCGTTACGAAGTAGGCCTGCTGTGGCGAGAAGATGATGTGAATCTTCCTCCCAGCTACGACATGGCACAAAAACGCTTACTGGGTATTGAGTCAAGAATGAGAAGAGACAGCCAATTTGCTAAAAGTTACATACATGAAATCGACAAGTATGTGCACAAGGGTTACGCGAGGGAACTTTGTGCCGTAGAAGCCAGTATAGTGAAACCAACTACGTGGTATTTGCCCCACTTCGGTGTGGTTAACGCACACAAGCCGGATAAGCTGCGCATAGTGTTTGACGCAGCCGCTAAGGCCTCCGATGTATCGCTTAACAGTGCCTTACTCAAAGGACCAGTTAAGGCCCAATCTTTAGTTAATATTCTATTTAAATTTCGGCAAGGAATCATCGCGGTTGCTGGAGACATCCAGGAGATGTTTTCTCAAGTGCGCATCAGAGTTGAGGATCAAGACTCGCAGCGCTTCTTGTGGAGAGGCGGTGATTCCAGTCAACCAATTCGTACTTATGCCATGACCTCAATGATCTTCGGTGCTGCTTGCTCTCCATGTTGCGCGGAATATGTTAAAAACAAAAACGCCGCCAGATTCGCCGACCAGATGCCAAAAGGTGTGGATGCCGTACAAAACAAAACTTACGTTGACGATCTGGTAATCAGCTTCAATAATGTCGAAGACGCCAACAAGACTATTCGGGAAGCCGTAGAAATTAATTCCGCTGCCGGGTTCCAACTGCGCAAGTTTGTGTCAAATAGCAAAGTTCTAGAAGCCAATTTGAACGGTAGCAACAATGTGCCACGACCAGTCATCAATTTGGAACGACAGGCCACCGCTGATAAAATTCTGGGGATGTTTTGGAACACAACCACAGACGCCTTTGAATTCCATTTCAAGTTTTTTAAAATTTCCAAAGACATTCTGCAGTGTAAGCGACTACCGACCAAGAGAGAACTGTTGGGAATCGTGATGTCCATATACGATCCCTTCGGACTCCTAGCCAACGTAACAATTTTTGCCAAATTACTGATACAGGCTCTGTGGAAGCAAAGCATAGCCTGGGACGACGAGTTGCCTAATCATTTAGCAGCGCACTGGGAGTCCTGGTGGTTGAACTTCCAGGCAGTAAAAACATTTTCGATCCCACGGTGTTACTCAAGTTTGATACCGTCCGCTGACAGCATCCAGCTACATATTTTTGTTGACGCTAGCACACAGGCATATGCAGCAGCCGCATATTTAAGAGTAAAAAAGGAAGAAGCAGTGAAGGTAGCTCTTGTTTGCGCCAAATCAACTTGCGCGCCACTTAAAGCAGTAACGGTTCCAAGGTTGGAACTACAAGCTGCAGTCCTCGGATGTCGCATCAAAACATTGCTGGAAGAAGGTCACGAGATTCGCATCGACAGCACGACGTTTTGGAGCGATTCACAGACGGTTATCCTGTGGATACGCTCGCACGCTCGAACTTTCAAACCCTTCGTAGCACATCGGATCGCAGAGATCCTCACATCAACGTCACCGGATCAGTGGCGATGGTTGCCTACGGCGTTAAACGTCGCAGACGAAGCCACACGTGCTATGCCGATACCTGAGTTCGCCTTACATTCGCGCTGGTTTAGTGGACCAGAATTCTTACACCAAGGCGAAGAATGCTGGCCTCGAGAAACCATTCTGATGTCCGACGAATATAGCAACGAAGAGATCATTAGTCGACACCTGCTTCTGTGCGACACAGGTGAGCCATTTATCAAACCTACTAAATTTTCATCCTTTTCAAAACTAGTAAGAGTGCTGGCGTGGGTGTTGCGATTCGTCAACAATACCAGGAGTAAAGACCGTTATGACGGTGAACTGCATATCGACGAATTAGCCGTTGCCGAAAACTGTCTATGCCGTCTGGTCCAAAAAGAAGCGTACCAGCATGAAATCAGTCTGCTGCGTAAGAAGTCACCGTTGCCAAAAAGTTCCAGTCTCTACCAACTGACTCCGTACTTGGATGAAGAAGGTTTGCTAAGGGTCTATGGAAGGATAGACGCAGCATATTGTTTGCCGATTTCAGCACGTAGACCAATCATATTGCCAACAAAAAGCTACGTCACGAAGCTAGTAGTAGCTGAGCAGCACCAGAAAAGACACCACCAGAACGACAACCTTACGATGAACGAGGTCCGCCAACGATATTGGATACCCGCAATACGTAACGTGCTGAAGACCGTCAAAAAACATTGTCCAGTTTGTATAAACGACAGAGTCCAACCCGCTGCACCGTTGATGGGTCAGCTGCCGCCGGATCGACTGACGCCATACGTCCGGCCCTTTACGTATAGCGGAGTGGACTACTGCGGCCCATTTCATGTTACAATTGGGCGTAGGACGGAAAAGAGGTGGATAGCATTATTCACGTGCCTTACCACTAGAGCAATCCACCTAGAGCTATCAGAAAACCTGTCAACCGACGCATTTATTATTTGTCTTCGTAACTTCGTGAATCGCCGCGGAGTTCCAGTACGCATTCGGAGTGATAATGGGACCAATTTCATCGGCGCCCAGAAAGAAATAAAAGACGCAGAGAGAATGTTTGATTTCGCCGTCATTGGAAACGAGCTGTCCAAATATCGCATCGAGTGGGTGTTTAACTGTCCCGCCGATCCCAGCAGTGGAGGTTGTTGGGAACGCCTCATACAATGTACAAAGCGACTCCTGCATAAGGTATTCAAAGACGAGACACCGAGGTTGGAAACGTTCCGCTTGGTCCTAATTGAGATAGAAAATATTGTCAATAGTCGCCCGTTAACAGACCTGCCAATTACGCCAGAAGAGGAAGAACCTCTCACACCCAACCATTTTCTAGTGGGTTGTTTGAACTCTACGCAAACGCCGCATCCAGAAGAGAGCAACCTATGCCTGCGAAAGCAATGGAGAATCGCACAGAATCTAAAGGATCGAGCATGGAAAAGGTGGACAGTGGAATATTTGCCTCGACTTCTATGTCGCTCGAAGTGGAGAGACGACGCAGACGGGCTAAAACCAGGACAACTCGTCATCATATGTGACCCCTCAGCGCCGCGAAGTCATTGGGAGAAGGGGCGAATTACCGAAGTGTTCAAAGGAAACGACGACAGAGTCCGAAGTGCAAACGTCCGCACAACGCATGGGATCATCCGTCGACCAGCACGAAAGCTAGCCGCTTTGAAGTTTTGCGGATCCGCCGAAGATCCGCCAGGAGGTGGGATGTGGTAACTCACAACGTTGGGCAATCGGATGGCAACACCAAAACTGGCCGGGCGTAAACCGCAGCCAAGCTTCCATATACATTTTGTTCTTGAGAGTTAAAAGGACGTTTTGCAGCGAACACAAGTTTTAGTTTTTTAGTGTTTTAGTTTTATAGTCATCGTTATCTTTCCATGTTCATTTGTCATTTTATATTAATGTATCGTTTAAAAGTTAAGCAATTAAAGTACAACATTTTTTAGTCGTCGCCAGCCAACAGTACAGCTCTGTTAGGTGTTCGGCCGAGCTCCTCCTCCTATTTGTGACTTGCGTCTTGATGTTGTTCCATAAATGGAGAAACCTACAGTTGTAAGCCGACTCCGAAATTGTTTTTATGAAGAGCTTTTTCATGGCAGAAATACACTGGAAGGTTTGCCATTGTCTGCGGAGGGGCGACCGTTATTAGAAAAAACTTTTTCTATCTTGCTACGTAACCCCAAATATAGCAAACAAGTTTTTTTTGCCTTTTTCTAAAGAAAATCTCTTAACAAAAGTTTTAAATACAAGGATGGATGTTTAAAACTCTGTTTTTTTTTTTTTATATTTCTATTGTGCATAACCGTAACATATTTATTTAAAAAACGCACACAATAAAGAAAATTTGTTATGCATGCAAAGGTCTTTAAGTAACTTAATAAAATTGTGGTATTTTCTTTTCTTTAAATGGGCATTTTAGTGTTTGTTTGTATCCGAAATTAGGCAACACTGCGGTTAGGAGAGAGAGAGAGATTTGACTGCTGCAAGGAGAAGAAGTAGAACAAACTTGGAAACAATGCAAACAAAGCAAAGAAATATCACACACCAATAACATACGAATAATCACCAACGCCAACAATAATCGCAATCACCGACAATGTGACCAGATGCCAAAAACAGGAAATCTGCATAGAACTGAGTGAATTATTGAACCAATTTCTAAAACAAAGTATGTAATATTTTACATAATTATAAATATCACTTTTTATTTGAAAGAGGCTAGAAAAATCCAAGGCAGAAAGAACTAAAACTTCGAGGCTAAAGAACAAGGAAAAAATGTTAAATCGAGTTACGAAAATGCTAATCTGGCCATACTGATCCCAATCGTGCCAGTGCGATTCAAATGCGCTGAGAGCAAAGTATCCGTACCACGATAGGCGCCACTTTATAACTCACTCCATGGTGTTCTGAAATATATTAGACGTTTTTTTTCTCATGCAATTAACTATTCTGCAATACTCGTATTTGTAATATTTCTTGTTGCCTCCCTGTGAAAGTTGTGGAAATTTTTTCCATTAGCATAAATTTTTCCTGCAGGGTATATCAGCCTTTTCCCATTTATACACGTCTGTGTGTGTTTACTCTTTTGTTTAGTTGTTGGATTAAGTTTGTAAACACATCGATCAAATGACATTTTAATCGATTGCACTCGTTTTGAATTTATGAATTTGTTTTCAGCTTGATGGAAGTTAAATGGCGGTCAGAGTGCGGAAAATATTGAAAAAAATTATAAATATTAATCCATTTAATATTTATTTGGGTATGTGAGAAATATTACATATCAGCATTTGAACGCCACACGAGGCGGTAAATCATTTACAAATAAGTTTACACTGGGATTAATAATATAACGATTGTACACACATACATACATACGTACTTATATAAATTCATTTTCGAAGGTTATAAATTTTTTTACGATATTTTCTGATAAAATTAGTTTCGGAAAAATTTCGATTATACTATATGTCAACTTCAATCAATAACCAACACTTCAACCCTTCATTACTCTGAACGCGTCATGCGTTGTAGATGGCGAAGGGCTTACAGAGACAGCATGACCACTTTTTGTCAAAAAATTAAAACGCATTCAGAATCAATAGCGCTCTTTAATGTTTTTGAAAAGTACTCAACGCTTACATATTTGTAACTTGCGACCAAAGATAAACTCACTTTGAAGCAGATTGAAATTTAGAATAGTGTCGTTTGGCTCTTAGCCTCTATTTAGGTTAGGTTAGGTTAGCCTGGTTGGCAATAAGCCACGCATAGATCTTTTGATCCCTAGCGATACCAGATGGATACAACATCTCTCTCTTTAACAGACTCTCACCGAAAGACTTACTATAAAGTCAAAAAAAAAGTTTTTAATATGAACATCAGAAAAGTAATCTACCAAGTAATGCCTGTAGTGACTAAAGTAATGAGTCCTAATTTTATTGTACTGCAACCCGGTTTGTAGAATCAGTTCGATTGCGATACCTTTCTAAAATAAAATACAGGTAATGGTAAATGTGGTAAAAATCATGCTAGCGCCACTGTTTACCAACGTCTTATTGCGAAAGTCACATCTCCTCTACTTTCCGAATGGAGCTTAATGTTTACTGATGCGTTAAAAACTGATACCAACACTTAGTTCGCAGTTATCAACTCGAAAGGAGAAACAATCACGGCGGGCCTTCTTCCATCCGCGCCCTTAATTTCGTTTTTCACACAAAATTTGAAATTCGATTACGTAACCTGCGAAAATTCAAAATTCGCGATACTTTTTGAACACACCTCGTATATCGCAGTCGCTAAAATGCACAAATGGTCGCTTGGAGATCCACTTCTCACTATTATATCGCAAATGATCCAAACAAGATAAGGCCAAACTACCCATTTACGATATCAAAGCATTTGTCCACCTACGACTAGGGCACACAATCGGCAGCCATTCATATGTTTTCAATTGTTCCAGTCCTCCATACTGCCAACACTGTCACTTGTCGTCTTTAACGATCTGCCATCTACTCAACGACTGCCCACATTTGGCACAAACCAGAAAAAGTAACTTCCGCAACCAAATACCTTCTACGCTGTTAAGAACTACTTCCTCAGAAGATATGTCAAAAACGTCAGAATTTCTAGTTCAATCAGGATTGAAAAAATGGATTTGATGTTTTTACTAGTCACTACGTTTTTACCATAATCTTAATTAATTAAGTTTTCTAGTCTCACTTGTACATGTAAGACCTTTAAGCTAATTATCTGTTACTTTTACATCAACGAGCCGAAGGTCCTGGCAGCCAAAGCTTCTTTTTTACGCGTAAGAATAATTGTATAATACTATTATTTTACGTCTCAAATACCGTTTCATTTCCAACGCTAATTGCACGTGCAACAAGGACAGCAATATCAAAATAAAGTAAATGGGGTATTTATTCATCATTCCAGCTATCACTCAACTGGAGATCATTTTATTATTTTAGTATTTTCGAAGTATTTCGTTTTAAAAGAAGATAAAAACCAAAATTCAAAATTTGGAAAATAAATTCATAAAATTCGCTTAAATCCCGCTTTGCTTAAGGTTACCCTAACTTGACCCCTGCGGTTAAAGCCAAATATCCCCACCAGTTTTTCTGTGATTTCATTGAAATTTTGGCACAGCTTTTCGGAAATAATCTGCTTTAGAAGAAAGTAAAAAACCAAAGTAAAAATCTAGCAAAGCTGAAAGTTAATTTTTCACACCATAAAAAATCTAAAAGAACAAACACTTGATTCTGGGGTCTATCGATTTGTGTCAATTTTCTCTTCTTTCGATTTTTGTCACCTGCGTCTGCTTGAATTGCTATTTACCCAGGTAAAGGCGGGTAAAGGAAATGGTAGTACCTTCCAAGCGCCACCTGTCTATACAAATAAGCATTTATTGATTACCCTTTCTATTCAGCAAAATGTGTAAAAACTTCAAAATGTAACTCTCAGTGCCTTAAATGACCACGGCGCTGGACTTACTGACAAGTTTTGATAATTTATTTGTTGCTCATTTAATTTGAATAATTTCTTATGAAAATACAGTTCACATTACTACGAAAACCGTATAAATCTTAGTTTTAAACTTTGTGGAAATCAAAAAAAAAAAAAAAATTCAATAAATTTTCACACTTTATAGAAATAGAATTTTCATAAAAATTTAGACTATGCAGTTTTATAGTTCATTGAATTTTGTTATAAGTTTGGAGTATCTCCAAAAGTCTTTCAGGCTTCCTAATCACTGTATGTTATTTCAAGCTGATATTTAAACGTTTATTAACAAAAAATGGTTACAAATTTAATCTTCAAAATAATAGCCATCGCTAGCGATATATTTTTCCCATCTTTCAGGCAATTTGTGAATGCTGCGCCAAAAAAATTGGCCGTCTTTGGCCGCAAACCAATCATCGAGCCATTTTTTGGCTTCTTCGTGAGAATTGAAGCGCTGCTCGGAAAGTGCGTGGCCTATCGGTGCAAACAAATGATAATCGGAAGGCGCCAAGTCTGGTGAGTAAGCCGCATGCACCAGCGGTTCCCAATCCTACGTCTCCACCAAATCCCGGGTCGCTCTTGTTCGATGTGGCGGTGCATTGTCACATTGTCAGTTCACGCGGCATCCATCTTCCGACCTTTAAAATCATGCCCATATCTTTAAAACGTTTGGAAATGGTATTTTGGGTCACTCCCAACTGCTCTGCCATCATTTCTTGCGTCTGACCATCATCTTCATCCAACAATGCTTGCAATTCGGCGTCCTTAAACTTTTTCGGTGGCCGGCCACGGTCCTTGTTCTCCACGCTAAAATCACCACTTCAGAATTTTTCCACCTAAAGCACTATGCTTTACTTAGAGCATGTCCACCATAAGCGTTTTTCTTCAATTGATAACTGAAAATCAACGATGTCCGCAAATCGTAGTTTGAAGGCTACATTTTTAAGAGCAACAAAAATGCATTGTTTTATGAAACGTAACAAACAATGAACTGAATATTGTTGACAGATGACAGACGGAAAAAACAAGACATTTGGGAAGGTTTAAAAATACTTCTAGCGACATCTATGGACTAATAGCTAAAAGTCTCATTTCATAGCAGCTGAATTAGCGTTAGAATTTACTTCCCTCGACACTCGCACAAACACCTTCATCGATAGTCAAGCTGCTATCGAGCAATAATGGTTATAATGACTAGTTCGGAATGCGTGCAACACTGTAGATCCAAAATGGACGAGCTCTGTGAGAATAGACAGTTCACAATTTACTAGGTACCAAGGTACATGGAAAGAGAGAAATTAAAGAGTTAACAAGCTTGCTAAGGCAGGCACCCGCTTGTCTAGGATGAGTACGTCGAATATATGTATGTATATCCCTCACTCCCAGTTTTGAAGACTGATCTATATGAGGAACTAATTCTCGAAGCACAGTCTATATAGGAAGATTCGAAATCCCAAATTATTGCCAAAGTAATGCTACGAAATTGCAACATGAAAACAACCAACTTTATTTTATCACTCCCAAGGAAGGACTCAAAAATATTCGTTGGAGTGCTGACGGGCCTTTTACTCACTCCATAGCTCTTAGCTGAAATGGGATTGGTCCAGAACGGCGCGTGTAACTTA
Source organism: Anastrepha fraterculus (assembly GCA_037575425.1). NCBI lineage: Eukaryota > Metazoa > Arthropoda > Insecta > Diptera > Tephritidae > Anastrepha > Anastrepha fraterculus. Next base: position 86,753 of record JAYXIM010041064.1, read on the forward strand.
TGCGAAGACGAAAGGGGTATGTTAGAATATCTCCTTTGCCACTGTCCTGCTCTAAGCAGAACTCGTTACAACTGCCTGTGATCGGTACACTTTTCAATTCTGCAGGAAATTGCTGACAAGAGTTTAAGGGGGGAAGTCCATGTATGATAGAAGCCTCAAAATCGGTAATTTTTTAAACATATTTTGAAAGGGCATAAAATAATTATATTATTTTGAACCTTTAACACAACTTTATTTAACCTTTCGAGAGTACAAAAAAAAAATTTGCTTAATTTTTTTTTTCAAAATGGCGG